>JAAEAF010006620.1:0-51197 GCA_011037195.1 Triatoma infestans
TATATATATATAAATTATATTCACTACAAGTATGTATAATATAAGAAAAAATTATTTTGGGTGTTTTGGCAATCGGTAATATTACATTTCAAATGTGCTTGATAGAGGCTAGATATATTGTAACTCATTCGCTACCTATTATTTGCTGAGAAGCAATCTTTAATCCCACCATGACGTAACATGTACAACTAAAAAATAAAATATTAAAATCCATATAAAAAAAAAGAAAGTAAAATTCCATTTATAAGAAAATTTGTCAATTAATTAGAATTGTATTAATTGCATAAGAGAAGTCGTGTTCCACAATAGATTTTCGCGATTTTCTCAAAACCGCCCAACTATTTTCTTTAAACTATGTTTATTATTTAAGGAACATAATATCTATCACTTAATAATAATAATATGTCTTTATTGTTGAATTATTTACAAAATCTACTCTTTTTAAATATAAATGATTTCACACAAAGCATGGACAATCCTTGTGCCGTTCATCTGCAGAGCAATCTGTAGAGTTGCGTCATAATAATAGTTGTTTAACTACTTTTTTTTACATATATATAATAAAATAATAATCACTTTTGATATAAAACAGTAAAGTGAAAGCAAAACTAAACAGAAAATAAGAAGAAATATTTCTAGATACTCATATTTAAAACAAATAAAATTACATAACATTTTTAGTCATTTTAATGGCAATTAAGTATATAATTTTCAATTAAAGAGCTCCTATAATTCCAGGCATTAACTTACATGATAATTGTATAACGCTGCCCAATTCTGACTGTTCAAATAGCTGATAAATTCTTTTTAAGATAAATATTTCTTGCCGAATCACCTTACTCTGAAGTCGCCCAACACCGGGCATACAGCTAATTAGTGTATTTACTACGGCCTTATAATTACACATTGAACATAGCTGAATCTCCTTTCTCCGTGTTATATTGTAATTTAAATTTAGGAGTTGACCTCTTAACTTTATTATAATTTTCATAGAATTGAAATTAACATCGACAGAAATATAATGATTTTTACCTAAACTTAAATGTAATGCACGTATTCACTATGTCACTTGTATTTGAAAGATTTTCCCGTAAAAATTGATTTTTGGGTAGTTTTGAGGGAACATGGCGTTGTGCTTTCCTCTAAGTACTGCTTCAATACAATGTACTGAAGAAGTACTTAGAGTTTTACTACGGTTTTACCACCTTTATAATATTAATATGCTTTAGAAGTTTTGCAAGAATTCCAAATTTGAAGAAAATCGGTTAACCGGAAGTGCGACTTTACAGGGTAGTGCGTTTTGGGATTTTCTCGTAAATGACTGCAACGAAATATCATGTGCCTTATTTATTATTGTTCAGTATTTAATATAAGTGATTTAGAAAATGTATGTATTACATCATTAGGTAGGTCTGTGCCCTACATTTCAAAATGTAGAATGAGATAAACAATTTATCATCCAGAAGAAATAATTAAATCTTTGAATAGCTAGTATGAATAAGAAACTCATTATAAATATAGTAATACTAAATGGAAATATAGATCTATTTTAATTTTGAATGAATGAATTATATATAATTTAATAATAATACGATTAAAAACTAACAAATGTGATTTTAACAGAAACATTACGTCGAAGTGGTGTACACGTATACACGAACTTTGTGAATTTGCTCTGACGATGGATGAAAATCCGAAACTGGTCAGCAACAAGGCTACGACGGATAAAATATCAGATATTATCCAGCAATGCGGACCAATCCACATATTCAATAATAATAATATCTTGAATAAATTGATATTTTAAGAAAATTTCCCCTGTTAACCATGGTTTTAACTAGTATTATTAGCAACTGCTAAAGTTATCTATTTATAATATTTAATTTAAATATAAATTATGGAAATGTATGCATTTAAATTAGTTTTTTCTGTTACAGTTTATTATTCTGTACTTACAGGCTGGCTCTGAGCCCATGTCTAAGTTTACTATACATTTCCTTTTCTTCAATTTAATGTATCTTATTTTATTAATACACTAATAATATCGTTGAACATGTAGGTGGATCCGCAATGCTGGATAAAATCCCAGATTAATATCATTCTTTGTTGAGGTAAAATTAGTGACCAATAACTCCTATATATTTTTTCTCATGCTGATTTTTTTGTTCAATTTCGAGAGGTGGACGTTGAATTATTCTATTGAGGATCACTGTCAGAATTCTTTATCGTTGTTTTATTTTTGTTTCGAGATGTTTCCACCTAAGGAGGACTCGATTTAGGTCCGTAAGAGAAAATTACGCTCCTCCTACCACCTACAGGCATGATGGAGAAGGAAGGGGCCGCGCTCCTTTTCTACCAAGATTCATTGTTCCATTAGCTTTCAGGGGTAACGACCCTGAAGAAACTCATTGCATTATGGGCGCAAATATTTTTAGCTAACCACTGACCGCTGTCTCAGTCCGGAAACTCAAATGTTTTTCCATGAAATGGCCGCAGAAACATAGAAGATCATGTAAGACTGTGTTGCAGAATAATTGACATAATTTCCAGAAATATCATCTAAGCTCAGCTGAACAAATTGAATAATTATTCAGTAAGGATAACACCCTAAAGTTCTTTTAGTCACAAACATTATTTGAATGTGAATCTTAAATTAGGAAAATAATTATATCTTCTAAAAGAAAAACATTCTGACCGTTCCTGATGAAAAAAACAAAGGAACAATGAATTTTTTTGAAAAAAAAATTGTTCTTTCGACGCTGCCAACTATGAATACATTTAGAAACCTTATTTATACATGGATCTCGCGATCTATACTACTAATCATGTTTATACATTGGTTGATAGATCTGACAGAAGACAAACTGCTAGGTTTAAGTAAGGGCCAGGAAATTGTTACACAAGTGCATATCATGTTCAATGATGCTGTCGCTTTTAATAATAGACCAAAGAAAACTATTATATAACAGTTGAATCTAACAGCCATTCCATTAAAATTAGTGGGTTAAATTTTGCTTTCAATCTCTAGAGATTAAAAGAAATGACAGTATTGCCATCTTCTATGTTTGGATGAAATTGCTAAAATATATTTATAACATTAAATAAGGTAAAATGAGAGTTCTTGAATTAAACATTTGATTTAATTTTGATATCCTGATAACAGTAAATTTAAATATCTGACACATAATTTTTTTTAACTGAAGGTAACTTTTCCGTTTTCAAAGAGCAACTTCTCTTGTAGGTTACCCTACATTCTTATTACTGTTTATATCCTTTAAATAGTTTTGATTGTTGTCCAAAAAATTTATATTTAGTGAGAGAGTAAAAAGTCTTTTTTCACTCTCGTCCTGTTGCGCTCATATCAACCGGAATGAGTGTGTAAAAGTAGCACTTTACTATCTCTTGTCAATTTATTTTTGTTTAAGTAAAAAATAATGATTTTATT
The DNA here is from genome assembly GCA_011037195.1 of Triatoma infestans. Classification (NCBI taxonomy): domain Eukaryota; kingdom Metazoa; phylum Arthropoda; class Insecta; order Hemiptera; family Reduviidae; genus Triatoma; species Triatoma infestans. The sequence continues at coordinate 3,446 of JAAEAF010006620.1, forward strand.
TTCAGCTGCTGATGATGAAATTTCATTTGATCCTGATGATGTAATAACAAACATCGATATGGTATGAAAACTATTTTGAAATACTGTCTACATATTTTAAAATGTTTATTAAATAAATAGTAATTAGTTTTTCATATCTAGATTGATGAGGGTTGGTGGCGAGGGTGCTGCAACGGTCAATATGGCCTCTTCCCCGCTAACTATGTTATTCTTCAATAACTTTTTATATTGGGCAATATTCTTCCATCAAAAAAGTGCGTAATGAGGCATCTTATGTTTTTGTCCAAAGAAATTCGATAATATTTGATTATTACACTACATATATTTTTATTTAAAGTATATTTTTATTTGATAGTTTTATTATTATTATAACTATATTTTAAACATAGACATTGTTATTTATATTTACTAATTATTTTGCAAATCTGCAATGATTTATAATTGTATACAATTTTATACAGGGCTCAAAGTTCAGAATAATATAAGATGTTAATTAATTTATTTTTTTATTACCTTTTATTAACCTCTAATTCATTAATTGAAATGAAAAACAAGCTGAATGCCATAGATTGTACTTAGATTCTAAAATCTCGCAAAAAAAATTAGAAGAAATTAATGCCCCTGAAATTATTTGATTATATGCAATAATATTTATAATGTTATGTAAAGCTATAAAGAAATATTTCAACGGAATTTTACAATGCCAATTGCAGTTTTTCAATGTAATCTGTCCACATTAACGCCATAACAATGGAAAATCTGAAAATTTTTCTTTATTTCAGTATTTAGTCAAAGATCAATTTAGAACATCAGTTTTAAAATCCACAACAACAAAAAAATCACTTTTAAAACCCTCCATGACTCTAGTAAGGCGCGATTCTCAAGTTCTAATTGACAGTTTAGAATCCTATGTAAAACTCCCATGGAGCACTGCAAAAATCAGTTTCCCGGAAACAAAAATCAAAATGATTATTCCACATATGTATGTTGGAAAATTGGTGTGTCATGTTGTACTTAATATTACAAGTTTAAAGAACATTATCGAGAAAATTGCCAAAATAAAATATACCTTTATAAAAGAGTAAACTTGCACTTTTTTTTGTCAGATTTCCTGAAAATTTGTGCAATTATCTTGGAATTTTTTTTATTCACACATACCGAGAGAATAAAAAGAGAGAGACCTTTGTCTAAAAACTTTTTTTTCTGTTCAGGGTATCATCTCATTACGGAAAAAGTTTTTAGATAATCGGAGACAATTGAATTTCGAAAACTTGACTTGAATGAAAACTATAGCTTGGTAACATAGTTGTGAAACTTGTGGTTGGAGTTAAAAGACATCATAGCTTTGGTAATGGGCGGAGCTTAACAGCCGTTTAGATGTCACGACTAAGTTGCCGAGCTATACCTCTTAAAGCAGAAAGAGAATGTAAAAATTAGTTCTCGTCCCTATAATTTTTGAGTGTTGATTGAAGAAGAAAAACCGAACCATTAGATTTTTTGTTTTTAATTTCATTAATTATTTTTATCTTGAACCTTAAAGAAAATTAATTTCAAAGATTAACTTTAATAAAAATTTCAATTAATATGTTTATAGTAATTACACTTGATATTTGCTTTTGGTTCATATGGAATTTCAGTAAAATTAATGAGGAAGATTTGATGTTATTTCCCACGGGCAATTCATCTACAGGATCAATTTAGCAGTTGCTATATTGTTTTTAATGAGAACAAGTTTTTTTCAGTTTCCTCGTTGCTACTTAATGTTGTAGAGGCAATAGCAAAAAAAAAAGTCATGAAAAATGATAATAAACTGAAGAAAAAATTTAAGAAAATTAATCATATTTTATTTTGTTGAACAATAAAGTTTAAATTTTTGCAAAAATTTCGAAAAATCTTTTTAGCGAATAGTTGTGTATGTGTGTGTGTACAAAATATCTCAAATACGAACAATCGCAAGAAGCCCGAAGTTGGTATCTCTGTCGCTAAGATTTGGAGCAAAATCCATCAACCGGAATTGCCAAGTTTTCAAACGCTACCGTTACTGCCACTACTTGTTAGGACAAATGAGTAAATATACCTATAAGAAATGTTTACATAATTCTCTACAAATAAGAAAATTTTTCATTTTCTATATAGGTAATTGTAGTAATTGTATTTTTTTCTGGGACAGTGGTTTATAATTAAAAAAATGTGGTGGGAAACATTCAACCTACTTTCTCTTCTTGATATGATTGCAATTTACAAATTTTTATTAAAATGAAATATTTAATAAGGTTGTCCTTAAATATACTCATACCAGCCAGCCATGTATTATATCATATTGGTTTTAAGCCCAGGTAGCTGAATGTGACTATATTTTAGACAGCGCTACCATCAATCCAGAAATATTGGTTGGGCAATTTGGAGATAAACCTAATTCTAAATACTTTTTTAGCAAAAATCTTTCATACAAAAGTGGTGAGTTTATTATGTCTTTGCAGTTACTATTCCAAGTTTAAAGTAAATCGTTGTAACCATTTCGAGAAAATTCCACGTAACTCATCTGAATTGTTGCACTTCTGGTTAACCGATTTTGTCATCAAATTTAGAATCCATTTTTTTCTTCTTAATCGATGGGTATTATACGTCTTAGCAGTGTGAAGTCCTTCTGTAGAGCTTATTTATTCTCCTCAGTTCTGCACTAGCTCACTTCTTCTTTTCCACTTGAATATCCAAAATAGGCAGATACATATTCTTATACATAATAGCATTTCTCTTAGAGAGGCTTTTTCTGAGAAACCATCTTTAACTGTGAAAAAGTGTCAGCTTGCAGCATTTATTCTTTCCTTAATCTTCCCATCGACATAGCCTTTTTCATTAATGTGTGCCCAAGATATTTACCATTTTTAACTTGTGCCATTTCGACTATCTTATCATTATGCTCACTTTTCTTGCCAATTCTGATGACTTCGCTCTTCTGGGAGTTATTCTAGGTTCATTTTCTAGAGTTCTTTTGCAGAATCCTCATGTTAAACTGGATATCTCGCCCGCTGCTTCCAAATACGGAAATCGTCTACAAATGCCATGTTGTGTTTAGTTGCTTGCATGTTCCAGTATCCTAGAGTGTAGACTTTCATCGTGGCTTTGTTCTTTACAAAACACTATTTGAGACAGCTATGAAAATTAAAGGATTTAAGCCCATTCCGTATGCCTTGAGAAGTTTTGAATTCTTCAGAAAAGATATTGTAGGTTCTCACAATGTTTCTGGTCCTTACATAGATTAAGGACTGCGTCCTTTACATTCAGTGGGTATTTCTCTCTTATCTAATGCTTTCCTTATATCTTTCTCCCTTACCGATCGAATGCCTTACGTAAAACTAAGAAGCGAACATCGACTTCCTTCATTTTCCCACTGATCTGACGCAAAGTAATGATGGGATCTTGGGTGCCACAATTAAGTTGGATTCCCTAGTGGGCGTCTCCCTGAGAAGAGTATTCCTCGATCATTGCGGCCCTCTCTGTTGCTGGGATTATTATTGATATCTCCCATTATCTTGGCTCTGTTTCTGTCTTGCATTTTAAGTTAAGCGTGTGTTGCAGAATTTTTACACCTGTGGGGGCCCATGTACTCAAACATTCTTGAGGTGATATTACAATCGGCGTCTTTTCCGGATTTGAGTGAACTAAGGGCCATTTTTATCTTTTCTTCGCTTATAAAACGTCCTCCCAGCTTGTTACATGTTTATTTTTTGTTTAGCCTGCAATTTTTCTTCGTCATTTAAAGGATCTCCATCTTATAACTCATGGAAGTATTCTCGACATTTGTCCATTACCTTATGTTTATCTGTCAGAACAATACCTTATTTGTCTTTTGCAAATTAAGAACACAGGTTCTTCTCTTTCTCAAAGCGAGATGAAAGAATTAAGATTTTTGTCTGTTACCAGCGTTACTATCAGTCAATACTATTCAGTAGTTGCTAATTTTTATTCTGTTTAAAAACTTGAATGCCTTCAAATTATGAGATTTTAATATATTTTTCTAGTAATTTGAAGTCCAGAAGAAAATAATATGTGTTGTGTTGATACATTTTATTCGATATTAATTAGATGTGACACTCAACAGTGTTTATTGAAGTTTATATGTTTCTCGAGTGTATGTGGTTCTAAATATGCGTGGACTCTTGTATGCCGACGATAAGGCTACTTTCGCCGATTCATATAAAAGATATATTTAAAAAACTAAAGTTACTTGACACTTATGCCAGTGAACATTTTCTCGAAGTAAGCACTAACAAAACAAGGATAAACCGAGAAAATTTAGAAAATTGTATTTCAGGGGCTGAACTTTCAGTTACTTCGGCGTAATTATTTAGGCATCATTTTTTCTAATTCTGCGTTTACTACAAAGCTGTTAAATTCGCGGAATAGAATTTAATTCTGTTATAGATGCTATCTTAGATATCTGTAGGAAATCGAAGTTAAGATCTTGGGATAGTAGAATTAAGTTAAATAATGGTACTAGAATGAGCACCCTTTACTAAAGAAATATGGAACTTAAGATCTGAAATAACTCATCAAAATTTTTATAAAATTAATTGTAACACTTAAGATACGAGACCAGCTAATTGCTATCGATTGGGATCTTGTATTAATGGCAAATTTAGCCCTATTTACAGAGATATTGTTAATATAAATAACAGCCCAACACCCAGTTGTCTAAAAATTAATATTCCGTTTAATTTTGTTAAAATATTTGGTCAGATTAGATTATCTAGTAAATAAATTTATAATAAAAATTAGAGAAAGTAATAGTATATATAATAAGAATATAATACTTCTAAGAATAGTGTATTTATTATAAAAGCCCAAGAGAAACGTGCAGTTTGGATCTTGACATTTTCGAAGATTTATATCATACTTTCGTTATTTGCCCCCCGTATATATGTACTTCATTATGTACCATGGATAAACGTGTGGCAAATCAATGTATAAATATTTTAAAAGTGTCAAAAGCAATTAGAATAAAACAGTAGTCTGTTGGAATATTTTGGAGTTTAGTTCGTTTATGTTGGATGAATGATCTTGATTTTGGATTGTTCATTTTTTGGAACAAAAAAAAAAAATTAATTCTGTTTAATTTGGTCTTCCTTACTTTCTATTTAATTTTTTTTTTTATCCCACACCATTCGGGCGGTCCCTGAGCTTGCGCTCACATCCGCCCAGAGAAGCCACCGACTTCAGAAAGAGAAGGAAGAAAAGAGTTCCTTCTCTTTCTGAAAGAGCTCTATTTAATCTATTTATCTATTTAATCTTAAGAGTAATTATTCCTTTGATTAGATATTTTTCATTTTAAAATTATCGCTTGTATTGTACAGAACGAAAATTATATTTGTATATCGCCAAAGCAAATAAAATTATTATTATTTTTTGTTGGCTCATCGGTAGCCTGAGCCATTGGCGCTAAAAATTATTATTATGGTCCTAAATAAAAATTATAGGGTATATTTTCAACATTTTTCTAAGTTATAAGTATTTTGCAAATAAAAGCGATATTTAGCAGGGGCCAAAGATATTTTAATTTTTTTCTCTAAAATTGAGAAAAGTTCATTTTTTTAATAAATATTTTGATTTTTTTTATTTAACCCCTTAATGCACGCCGTTTCTGACAGATTATTAAGAAACAAATGTCTGGATACGCTGTTAGATTGTGGTAGCTACCCTCCCTTCCATTTTCAGTGCATAACCGCTTGAGTACAATGTGTTCTGAAAAGGTAGGACGGTAAATTTTCCGTTAGGTATCTGTGCCTATTTCAATAAATAATGAATACAAGTCAAATCTAATGTCAGTGATAAAGAACGATTTTCTTTATGCTGACATTTGTTTCTTAAATGTAGGTATGTTTGATTTATGTTTATTTATTTGAAGAGAATATTTATTTGATTTCGTTTAGTTCATTGTTTGGTTTAAATGATACCGTCGGAGTTTAAATTTTAGCAGCACTTTTCTTTTAATCACTTAATCACTTTTTATTTTGATAATGTGTTTGTTTTATTACAGAATTTCCCCATTTAACGAAAAAATTAATTTATTAAATTAAAAGTTGCTGTGTTCCTAATAATTTAATAATATTTTAAGTTCCAGAAGCGCGCCTAACTGGGTTGATGAAATTTACTTCATTTATTTTGATTTATGTGTTTTACAGAATTTACCCACTTAACGAATGTATGTGAGTAAATGAGTGTGTACTGTACTTAGGAACCCGAAGGTAATGATACCTACCCAACAGGTGCAACCCAACAGAAGCAATGCTTAATGTTCAACATTTGTAGGTGCTGAAATGGTGCTGTTTAGCAAAGCTTAACGTTGGACTCTCCCCAAACCCTAAAGTTCAATTTTCCTGATATGATAAGCATTTGTACGTATAAATATTATAGAAAATGTAAAGGAAATCGTTTCGAGAAAATTGCATAATTCAGTAAAGTCGCACTCCCGGTTGGTGGATTTTCACCCGTAAAAAGTTCAACTGTAAATAAAGTTTCAGCTTCCTGCTTTTTCGGTTTTGATATACTATTGTTCCAAACTACACATATACAGAGACCATTAGCGAAACATTTTTTTTTTTTTGTACCCAGAGGACACGTGTTTCCGATGGACACTGAATTTTGAAAGTTTGAATCGATCGCTTACTGCAGTAAGTGAAAGTAAAAATCTAGTTTGACACTCTCTTACGACATTACTTATTACATCTTACACAGTTATATTATATTGGTTTACTTCAAAATGCAAACTTTTTTCTACATAGGTTCAATAATACTGATGAGAGAGTATAAAAGCCACAACAACAAAAAACAAATTAAAAAATTAAACGACGATTTTGAGCGAAACATGACTTTCCAGCTCCCTCAAAGTCACTGAAATAAATTTTCTTGGGTAAAAGCTTCAAACATAATTAGATCTTAATATACCCAGTTTTAAAAGAGCTACTGGTGCCTTTATTGAGAAATCGCAAGCAACTGAAGAAGTCTTCACTAAAGTCGTTCTGGTAATCCGATATTTTCCGAACTCGGGATCTGGAATACTTAGATGCCCACTAATATTATGCAAGTTTTAGAATCGTTAATTATATTGTAATCGTACTTTAGAAAAAAGCCTAACGTCACCCCATTCCAAAACCCGCATACAATGTTTTTTCCTAGAAAAATATTACAAATAAAAGTGATAAAGAGTTAAATGTATGTAGAGCGTATACAACGTTTAAAGACAATCCTTGGTGCCGTTTTTGAGAAAAATTATAAAAACTGAAAAATCCATACAGTAAAGTGATATTTCCGGTTGACCGATTTTGACCAAAATTTTATTTTCGGTTGCCTGGTAACACTTAAAGAAAATATCATTTCTGAACCATTGCAGTTTTTGAATTATGCTGACTTAGTCATAGAGACCAAATATGAAGATCAATTTCCAAAAACTACCTTTCAAACTCAGGTGATCTCAAACTTTGTATTTGTAATGAAAACTTAATTTTCTCTGGACAGCAGTGACAGAAAGCGAAAATAAAAAGTTGCACTTTCTTTATTTAAAATGGGAAGGAATTCTATATATATTTTTATATTTATATTTTATGTATAAGAAAATACCAAACTTATACATTTTTTAATATTTATATAAATATTATATTGTATACTTCCTCTATTTGAATATATGTAAATATCGAACGTGAACCTTGTGAAGAAAATGTTGGAGCCTTTGATGAGAAAATCCCGAAAAACCGAAAAAAAATAAAGTCACACTTAGGGACATATGAGATAGTTACGCAAAATAATCTAATGGTGAAAATCTTAGGAGGGGAGGGTTCACCTGTTAAGAGAAATCAGCAATGGCACAATAGGGGCTATAGCCCACCCGTAGGTAGAAATTAATAAAAGGGTACTCAACATGTATTTCTATTGAAAAATCAATTCTTAGTCGTAAAAATGAACGAATAAAAAAAATTTTCGAGAGAGCAAAATCTATGGATGTTTCAAGACAATGATCAAAATATATTAAAACACCTACCTTCTCTTTGTTGCTTAATAGTTTGTTCTTTATGAATGTTTATCTGTCATTGCACTGTTGGTGTTACAAGTAAAAGTAAGTTGTGTAAAAAATAATATTCCTTCATTCCGTATTTCTAATTATTCATTTTAATATAATTCATTAAAATGTAATTCTAATTGGTTCATTTTAACATATACGTATTTGTGAGGCGTAATTTTTCGAAATTTTAAATTTACCTTTCATTGGAGAATAGTAATGTAAACATTCTGTTTCCTACTAAAGAGAAAAATGTTATAAAATGCTAGGAATAATATCTTCGTTGCGGCTATGCGTTTATATTTAAATTATTGGTGTTTTATTGAAATAAATCCAATCAAAAAGTCCTATAAAGTCTTATTAAGAAACTAGACTAGCCTCTAAGAAATGAAGAATTGTTAGTTTAGTGCGCTATGACACAACACACTCAAATGGTTTTATTCTAAATTACCGTTACTTTTAAGGAATGGAGGCAGACACACCCACTGCAGCCTTTACTTTCTTTTTTAAGTAACTGGTAGATTAACAACGTCTATCAAGAGCATGCCCCCACCATCGAAAAGATTCCCACACTAATCAGTTGATGATTTGCATTTTTAGCAATAAATTATTTATAAACTAATGTAAATAAGCTAATCATTATTTTTTAGGAAAACAAATTTAAGTGCACCAAAAAGAAAAAAGTGCCACCGGTGTAATCTAATTTTCTTCAAGTTTATGTATTTAGCACAAAACAAGAGATAATTGTAATATTAATTATGTATATACATATATGTATATAGTTACTGATAAAATTTTTCAACAGAAATATTTTTCCCCTTGCGCTAATATATAATTGAACTATGAAATTGACATTGTTATCATGGGAATAGGTCCATATATAATATATCAAAAACACTAACTCATCATTTCCATTGGACAAAAAAACACAAAACAAGATAAGCTTTATCAATTTCAATTTTTTGATTTCTTTCTATGCAATTGTACACAGTGATCATTAATAGATAATAGTCACTTGACATTTTATTGTTGTAAGTTGCAATATTTTAAATTGTGGCATTTTATTTTTAACATAAATTGTTTTATTCTTAATTGATTTATGATTGCTTTCTAAGCTCTTATTTTCAGCATTAATTAATTAAGTTAGCCCACTATTCCTTTAAATTTACACTTGTTTGTTTACACAATATTGAAGTATATATTACAACAGAATACTTGATGGTATCATTAAGTGAACTTTTAATTCCATCTAAACATGTTGAGTGCTATATACATATTTTTATTTATTGCTGGTTTAATGTTATTGTGGGCATATGTGAGGGTCGATAAACGTTTTGTTGCGCTCGGAAATAAGATTCCAGGCCCTCCTGGTTTACCAATTGTTGGAAATATATTCGATATACCAAGCACCGGACCAGGTAACTCTCATATTTATTATTATATTAATAATGCATATAATATTTAATAACACAATCTAATTTTGATTACAGAAGGACTGGACTACCGACGTTTACTAGTGAAAAAATATGGACATATTACCCGCTTATGGCTTGGAAATATGCTTACCGTATTTTTGAGTGATGCTGATGATTGCGAAGTAAGAACTTAATATATATTGTTTGATTAGATGTTAGTTGAGTAGAGAGAATGACCATGCTGCCGAATCCATTGCGATCTACAAAGCTAATGAAAACCATTTCAGTATTAGTGTACATATACCGTAATAGATAGTAAAATATGCAATGCGGAATTTGTATATGTGTGTGTTTAGTGAACTGCTAGGTTTGCCTATGATTTCATGTTTAAACTATTTCTGCAGGCCCAATATATATTATGTTGCTTACAAGTGTCATTGTTATTAGGTAGGATAACCATAGGTTGGCAAGATCAGAGATATTTTTCGTGATATCCTGCTTCTTTTTGTGTTGTTCCAAGCCAAGATCCTGAAGAAGTGGCTACCCTAGTACGTGAAATTTTTTAGATTATTTCAAAGTAGGGTACATACATAAAGTCAAATCCGTCCCAGAAAAAAAAATTGTATGTTTATTTTCCTCCATTAAAATAGAAATGTAATACATTTTAATATGGAAGTGTGTATAATTAAATGTGCTAGCAGTAACGAAATACTGAATTAAAATTAAAAGGTAAATATGGATAAAAGAAAATTCATAACTTTTTTTAAATTACGATCTTCTAGTTTTACTAATTGAATCCATTTTTTTATTACATAAATAGACAAGTTTAAAATGTTTACAGGACATCCACTAAGAAATCCTACTTCTTCTGATTGAAACCTCGTCATGTGTTGCGGTAGAAATAAACGGATTTAGCCATTTTGCCACAGGCTTCTTCAGGTAGTTGCTGTTGCAGCAGCATTCAATATTCCTTGAATACGTTTAAAATCTAAACCAGCAACCATAAAGAAATCTATTACTTATGCCAAAACTTGGTTTATGCCAAAACATAGACGTAATCCCAAGCCGAAGACATAGATTTTGTAGTTTTATAATGAAACTCACTATTATGCACAAATATGATGCATAATAGAGTAAAAAAAAGCACAAAAGTAGATTTTATAACAAATCACTACATACTAATTGCATTTTTCTTTAAAAGTTGTTTTAATTTGATTTCTCTTCAAAAGCACATATTTTAGTTTAGATAGACAACGTGTGTTTCAGCTTAAATGTTGTCTAAAGCTTTATTGGAGTTTAGTAACTAATTATAAAAAAAATTGTTGTATAAAAAAACGACTACATGACTTTCTCTTACTGCAATTTAATAGTTTTAATTTATTTATTCGGATATTATCCAGTTGCACCTGGATCATATATTCCAGGAAACCGATCTTCTTTAAACTCGGAATTTTGGCCACACATTAATTTCTTATGAATAGGATTTAGTCGATTAATAGGAAAATAGACGATAGGATCATATATAATATATTGAGGACGTGTACACTTTAGAGGAAAACCTTATTGTCGCGCCCACTGGTACCGCTTAAAGTTTCAGCTTTCTGCGATTTTCGGATTTTCTATTATGCTAACACACACAAACATACACATAGGATCTTATTCTCGGATGTTAGATACCACTTAAACGAAATATCAATTCAGAACCTTTGCAGTTTACCATTCTTTAATTATGCTGACTCACTCACAGAGACACAATATGAAGTCGAATTTCTAAAAACCACCTTTACGGATTCAGGAGATTGTGAAACATGTATTTCCGGTAAAAACTCAGTTTCGAAAATTTAACTCAATCGCAATACAACCTCTTAAGTAGAAATTAAAAAAAAGAAAAAATAAATTTGTTTACAAAAGATACCAAAGTTTGTTATCTATTTTGAAAGTGATTGGTATTTTTTTGGAAGTGATTTAAAAATCAGAAAATCTAAAAACAGGACAAAGTTATGTGCATTTTTACTTTCGTTTATTGCTGTATTGCTATTGCATTTCGAACGAGGGGATACGAATTTCAAATTTAAAACTGTTTTCTATCTGCTTGAAAGTCGGCTGCTTTGAAAGCATAAATAAAATTTTGTGTCTTCATCTCAAAGTGGTATTAAATAACTCTAGAAGTCTGATCGAGCTATTTTCCTCGAAGGATGTTCTTCTAGTTTGGGTTCAAGGTCATCAGAATCTCAAAAAAGTGGAACTGAGGAAATACGCCTTGATTGGTCCTGAACTTCTGGACATATATCTGACTAGCTACCAGGCATCGAAAGATTCACATCTTTCATCCCTATTGATGAGACTCAGTGGGACGCCGGTAGATTAAAATGCTGATTAGGGATCAGTGCGGTGCTGACAGCTGGTTTTGCTATCAATTTCAGTATCTTTCTCAGGCACCTCTTACTGGGCATTGCGGTCCTTTGGTCGGACTACGATGTCTTGAAAGAGCTTCTCCTTAAGTTTATTAGTTTCTCCTAAATGTATGAGCTTAAAAGAAATAATAGGTGAGTGTTTATAAATAAACCTTTGGTTGAGCGTTTGTAAAGCAACAACAGATGAGTAAATTTCACGACTTGCGTTATGGGTTTAGATAAAGCGTATGATTTTATGTGTAAATGAACAAATTTCATTATACAAATTACAAATGATATATTCTTAATTTTTTATTTAACAAAATTTCTTTAGGAAAGTTATGGTTATTTAAAAGTCTTCTATTTATCGTGCACTAGTAATTTACAAGTTTCCATTTTATTTTTTCATAAATCTTTTTTTATTTCAGGTTATTTTGAAAGATACTACTCATTTGACCAAATCAGTTCTATATTCATTATTACATCCATGGTTGGGAACAGGATTATTGACTAGCACTGGTGAGACTTCTAGAAACATTAATTTTGTGAACATGGAATTAATTGTTGTGAAATGGATGTCGAAGTTCGGTCAGAAAAACAATTTTCACCGTAGAAGCCTTCTTTCTAGTAGAAGCCTTCCTTGCTCATGTTACAAGTGTTATGCTGGGGTTTTTATCCGTTCTATGATGATTTATTTGCCTGAATTGATCACGGTAAATTTCATTTAAAGTGTTTGATGCATCGAATGACCTGGCCATCAAATGGCGGAATTATATAAATTTTCCAACAAAAAACAATTCTGTAAAGTTGCACTTCGGCTAAAAGATTTTTTCGAAAAGCTTATTCTCAGCTCTCCTGGTAGCATATCACACACACTCAGGCCAATTGCCTGAGTAAAAGGTCAATGTCCTGACAATTATGTCAGTGTCCCCGTTTCGCTGGATCTAGGTTTCGTATATTTGGGAGGACACCACTCCCGCAGGATTGCCTGGGCGAGTTGGAGTTTAGGGATATCTTGGGATATTGCAGATTAACCGGCAAGTTACCGGGGGAGATTAATTAAGGGGTTACGGGAGGTATCGGGGGGATAAGAGCCACATAGGCTTAGGTCCCGCGCCATTAGGCACCCGAATATTATAATTATAATAATAATAATAATAATAATAATAATAATAATAATAATAAAAGGTAAAAAATATGTGCAGGAAACACATTTCTTCCTAATTGTTTATTATTTAATTAAATTTTGTGTGTGTAATTTAATTTTATTGTTTTAATTTTCTACTTCAATTTTTACTTTCTCTTACTGTTAGTAAGCGGAAGTATTATTGTAATCGTGTCAAATTTTCGATATCGAGTTTTCACTGGAAATTCCCGTTTTGAGGTCCTATGAGTCAAAAAAAGAGTGGGTTTTAGCAATTGGCCTGAGTGTGTGTGATATGCTACTAGGAGACCTGAGAATAAGCTTTTCGAAAAAATCTTTTAACCGAAGTGCAACTTTACAGAATGGTTTTTTGTTTTTTGTGATTTTGTCGAAAACGGCTCCAACTTAAATAAACTATAACTTTGTATATCAACTACACACACAAAGAGATACAACTTTTATTTGAAACATTTCTCCGAGAAAATTCATTTAAGGGTACTTTTGGAGGCGTGGTGGGATTAGAATTCCTCTGAAGTGCTATTTCCGTTTATTATACAATTCTATCATCTAAATAATAATTATTAGAATTAAATATGTTCTTGAAATTCTGAGTTTGAAGAAAATCGGAGGCCGGAAATGCGTTGTTGCTGAAAAGTATTTTTCAGTTCTTTGGTATTTTCTCTAAAATCGGATTTTTTTAAACTATGAATGTGAACGGCACATATAGAAAGCTGAATTTAGAACGTTCGTAAAACGAACGCATAAGCTTTATTTAAAACGTTTCTCCGGGTAAAATCATTTTAGGGAGCTTTTGGGGGAGGTATATTGTTATTTTTTCCAATAAAGTGCTATCTTAATTGATTATACAATTCTACCATCTAAATAAAATTAATTAGAAATCAATAAATTGCCAAATTCCAGTTTTCAAGAAAATAAAAAACCGGAAGTGCGTTTTTATTTAAAAGTTTTGTTCAGTTTTCTCGATTTCCTCCTTAAAATTACCGACGAATTTGATTAAATTAGTGTGCTAACCATAAAATTTGTCATTTACAAATTTGTAATTGCAAAATTGCAAACTGCAAAGTTTAACACCAGATTTGTTTGTATTATAGCCATGAATATGTCCCAATTAATCTTCAGCTTTTACATAGCCTAATCATTCAAATCATTTTCCTAATAATTTCGAAACATTATCATCACATAAGTATGGAAGCTTGTAGAAATCATGTTTTGGAGGCGCAGCTATGATTCCAGATAACAGCATATTCGGAATGCAAATAAGGGTCTTGGCCCCAATGGAAAGAAATACACTTGTAACTGCGAGACGAGTACGCTGCTACAGAAGGATGGGAAGTGAAGTATCGCTCAACAGAAAGCTGAAACATGCAGTGTTTCCGAATAGGAATATTCTAGAGTAAACAGCATATTCAGGTCTTACTTATGCAATAAAAACAGACAATGCTTATGCGATAAAAAAATTTGGGTAATTGATATACTATTTCAACTTTACAAGAGGGTCAGATAAACCTCATTACCATTTCGTTAATCCACATTTTGTATGCTACAGAGGAGTTAAGGAATGGAAGAAGAAGGGAATTGGAGAAGTATTGGAGGGGCATAGTGAGGTAAAAAATGTATAAAAGGATATGACTGAGTGACTTGAAGTATATCCTTGAGTTGGACACAAATGCGGGTCGTGGTAGCTGCATTGACTGGGCTCTCGGATAGCCTGACATTTACGCAAAAAAGGGTCTTTTGTGTCAGAATTATGACGAGGGCCTCAGGGAAATGGTGTACCACTCTGGGTCAGCGTCCTGTGTCACTAATAAGAGGTTTCGCTTATTTTGTGGGTAACAACTCTCAACGGAGTGTTGGGGGAGTTGAAGATAAAGGTTATCTTAAGCTATTGTAGTCAGACCGATAGATATGCTGAGGAAGCTTAGGAGTGGCTTTCTTTTTTCTGTTTGTTTTTTTAGGTGGGAATATGAGCCCATATTGGCTTAAGTCCCGTATCTTCAGTGCCCATCATTAATAATAACACTACATTAATCAGGTTGTAATTACTGGCAATCTCAACTTATTCAGTCTAGTTATTCCGTTATTATTTATTTAAAATTTTGTATCTAATGTTTTAGTTTTTTGTGATTCCGCGTAAATTTGTTTTAGGAGATTTATTTTTGACTTTTTTCATTTCAGGAGAGAAATGGCACAAACGTCGCAAAGCTATAACCCCTACCTTTCATTTCAAAATCTTAGAAGAATTCATAAATGTTTTCAACAAAAACGGAAATATTCTCATTGAATGTTTAAGTAAACATTGTGATGGGTTTACATTTAATGTCCAACCGCTGATATCTAGATACACATTAGATGTTATTAGTGGCAAGTATTGTCTTTTATATATGTGCAATTATAGATTTTAATCAATCATAATTAATTATTATATATTTGATCTATAGAAACTGCCATGGGAACTGAAATTAATGCGCAAATTCATCATAATTCTACTTATGTTCAAGCTGTAAGAAGGTATTGTTAATTTGTTTCAACTTTGTTTGTTTTTTCAATTAATCAGACAACTTCAGCTCTATTAATTAATCTAGTTTGGTAGTTTCAGTTAAGCCTCTTGAAAAAAAAATAAGCATTACTTTTAAATTATATTCTATTATTAACTTTGTAATATATTCATGTTTTTTCTTAGTTTAATTTCTATAACCTTTCTTTTTGGTTGTTCGTATGTTCACTGTTATTTTATTAAATTTTAATTTTATATTTTAAACTTAAGCCTTAATGAGTTGTAATAAAATTTTGATTTGAATTTGATTATATTTACAAGGAATAAGATAAAATTACTCCTAACACGTGGGATTTAACAACAGTAAAGATAACACAAAATTGGTTTTCTAGTTTATGTTAAAAGTAATATCTGAATTAATTTTCAGAATGTGCGAACTTCTTTCTGATCGCTTTAGAAAGCCTTGGTTGCAAAATAATTTTATTTATTTTTTAACTGGAAGGCGCTGGGAAGAAGATAAACTAATCGAAATTCTTCATGATCAGACTGATAAAGTTTGTATTTTTCTTTAAATCTTATTACTAATTGGGCGGGTTGGCTGCCAAGTGGTGTTAGTCACAAAAATTGAAAAACGGACTTGACTCTGCTTGATTGCCAAGGCGCTTAGCAGTTTCGTTCAGTAAATTACATTCAGCCCTATCGTAAGCGATATATTGAACTAGGAGCCACGCCACTTGTCGGATACAAAGAACTGTATGTCTGCAGTAAGTGGTGAGTGAGATGGAGTAAATGGTAAGTGGTGTGAATCCATTTTTCAATTTTTCTGACTTACACTACTTGACAGCCAATCCGCCCAATTAACAAATAATTTTGAAAATGCTACAGAACTATGTTCTGTTAGTGAATTATTTCTGGAATAGTTTTTTATTCAATTTCATATTTTCTTATACAAAGACAAAAAATGGACATACTATTATTTTCTCTACATAATAAAAAACATATGAAAAATAGAGAAACCTAATTAAAAATAATCATTTTTGCAAATTTTATATAATCATGTTTTCTTTACTGTTTATTTAAATACCCGCTAAGTTCAATTTACTCTATTCTTCACAGTATTGCAGTCAGTTTTTCCAAACAACACAAAAGGATACGATTTTCTCTTAACTCTCTTTTTTACTAATCGCCGAAGTTTTTGACAACTTTGGGAATATAAATAAACGAGAGGCGCCAAGAAAATAGAGGCACATAAATACATCTAAGAATTATGAATGACTTCTCGGAAAAAGTATATACATATTGGGACATTAAATCGTAAAAAGGAATGAAATTCCAAAAGATCGTGAGAATAGTGTGATTTCATGTATCTATAATACATTAACTGAAAGAAACAACTGTTGTAGAACTGGGTTGGCAGTAAATGAATACACTTCTGAAAAGTTTCCGAAAGCAGATGGTTTTTGGTCAAAAGATCATACACGAGTGATTGATTGTTCCGATAATCTTGAAATGTGTGTGTTACTCTGGGAGCCTAGTGAAAAAACTGCTTTCCAAGGAAAGAATTCAGAGAACTCAATTTATCCAAAGCCCCACTGAGCCCATACAGCTACCCCAAATAACAATAACAAACCGTTTCTAGAACAAAAACCCATCTAAGATTCATCGCAATCCGAACAAATCGGACCATAACCTTAAAGGGAAAAGCCTGCTCTTCCACAGACATCCTAATTTCCTCATAAGTAATCTTTCATAAGATAGATGGGTATTTATTCTTCTGTCTCACAGAGTCTACAAAAAGGGTTTGGCATGAACCCCGTTACGTAGAGGGGACTCCTTAAACCAGAATGCCCAGTAAGGGATACAACTAAATGCCTGAGAGAGCTTTGTGATATCCACAGCAACATTTCACTAATAGCCCAATCCGGATCCCCTATGAGCATTTTAGACAGCCGAAACCACTGAGCTCATCCATAAGGATGAATGCTGCGAAACTAACCACGACTGGAAGCTTGGCAAACATGTGCCTAAAGTCACAACAACAGCAAGCTCGGGACTATTGCAAGAGAGAGAGAGAGGCGCCTAATTTGGCAAATGTACCCAGACTAAAAGTACATCAAAAAAGAAAGCTTTTCCAGTCTTTAAAAATTCTAGTACCAACCTAGAAGTGAAAACACATGAATTCAGCGTCTTCAATGCAAGTTGACTGTCCGAACAGATACAAACACCTTTTAAGTAAGTATTATGCACCCTCTCATCCAAAATGCAACAAAGAATAGTATAAAGCCAGCTTGGAAAATCAGTGGTCCATTCACCAAGATAAACTGCTAAGTGATCTCCTTTCTCAAAATAGACCGCAGCTCCAGACCTACCATCCATTCTGGAACCGTTCGTGTAACACCGGAGATAAATCAGGTATCACATCAGACGCACTCAATCTTCCCAGAGAAGGTAATCTGATACTGTAACAATATTGAAAACAAAAGTCTTCAACATTCTATCAGAAGGAAAATCTGTAATAGGATCCTTTAAAAGCATCTCGTGATGAATGGTAAAATGATCATATTGCTTTCCTCCCAAAAACCAGACTGTTTAATTCCATAACAGGCTTTCACTGCCAGGTTTTTCACCACAAACAAATAAAAGTTTTTGCTATTTGTTATAATATTTTCGATTAAACACAGGACTGAATTTGCCGTTTGAAATTGCCCATATAATTTGGGACTCTATTTATAGACAAACGCTAAGTAAGAAAAAAAGATTTCCATTATATTTTAAAGAACAGTAAAATAGGTACGTAACAACATTGATTTTTTTTTGTTAACTACCTAATGTTAATTTAAATTATATTTTAATATTTCAGATGATTAAAGGAAAAAGTAATCAGTTGTCAAATAATGAGATCCTAAATCAGCCTTGCTGTGATGAAGAAGGTAAAAATGAAATGTTCAAGTTAGCATTAACAATTTACTATAAAACGGACGTAATAAGTAACATCTGTATGGAAAGTATAAAATTTCATTTAATAATATTTCCTTGTATATTGGCTTTTCATAAGCAAATTTTTGAGGTTTTTAAAGCTTTTTAAAAACTTTCTAAGTTTTGGATGCCTTAAAAAAGTTGTATGTATTAGATATTATTAAATTATTCAAAAGAAATTTATTTCAGGTGTTAAAAGAAAAACGGCTTTTTTAGAACTATTGTTAAAGATGAAAATGAAAGGCAGTTCAGCTTTTCAGACAGATGATGATGTCAGAGAAGAAGTAGACACTTTCTTGTTTGAAGTAATTAGATCGCATGTTTCTTTTTTCCTTGAGAAATTAATAACAAATAATAGACTATTATATAATATCCATAATTAACTATTAATTTTTTATATTCATAAAGGATTTATGGAATGCATTATTTTAGCACATATGTTCACCATAATTCTTCTATTAATTAATAATTAAAATTCACAAATAACAAGAGTCTTCTTCAGTTAGAAAGTTAGAAGTAAATAAGAGCTACTGACTCATCCCCACCAACAATCTCATCTTGACAGAGCTTCCCCAAGCCTACAACTCGGCCATCCGATGGGGGATCCGTCTGGGATTCACATTCTGAATGGCTAATATTCTTTACCCATATGTCTTCAAGTGTTCGGAACATGTAGTATCCAGTATTGGACCATAAATAGTGCTCTCTTTTTCATATTATAACGTTCTTGTAGTTCTTGTAGTGAATATAAGGTCCCAGTTATTTTTTATGATTGCTATTGCGTTCTTTTGATTGCCACTACGGCTGTTTATTATAACGGATTAGTTTTTCTTTTCTTATTCTAGGTTCTCCTATATTTTCCTATTGCTTTGCTCAGCTGTTCTTAGCATCATTTTTAGATATTAACAATCGTCTCGGGGTGTAAAGTTTGTAATTATCTCTCCACAGATTAACTGATAGGATATTGCATAATAAAACTATTATATATAAATTGGCTGGTAAAAATAAAAATATATAAAAAAATTTAAACAGATAATGATTCTTAAAATGGCAACAACTGAATATTTATTTTTACTATAATCAGCTTTCAATTAAGTCTAAAATGAAGGAATTTTAAATTAGTAACCATCCCCTTTTTGCAGCAAGGAATATAGTAACTGTATATTCTATTTACAGTTGCTTTCACCCTCTATGAAGTATTTTATTTTAAATTACGAGCAATAATATTTAGTTAAATGACAATAATGTTATCAGTAATTGTTTGATATTTAACGAAAGCATAACAGTGAAAGTTCAATGTTGTGTTTCAATCACTTCAGTTATTAAAAAAGTTTCATTTTAATACAGAAAGTTTTAGAGATAATTCTGGATTGTTAGTTCCTATTTAAATTGTAATTATATCTATTTTTTTGTTATTATTTCTTAATTCAATAACTTTTTTTATTTAGGGTCATGATACTACTACAGCCGCCATTTGCTTTGTGCTTGTCCTGCTTTCCAGACACAGGAAAGTGCAGGTGAGATTGTTTCATTGTGAATTACCTCTCATTACATTTTTGTTTCAGCAGTTTCCAAACATAAAAAAATCAATCGAAATCATGGAAATGACTTTTACTGACATGATTACAATTTAATTGGTAACTTTTCTTTAAACTTGAAATTTTTACTAAACCTATAGTTGCTTTTAACATTAAACATAAGATGAAATTCCCATCAAAAGGAATGGCTGGTTAGAGTTAGCTTAAGTTATGGATACATCAAACTCTCTAAAATAATTTTTCTGGGAAAATGTTTCAAATAAAAGTGATGTTCAAATCAGGTTAAAGAAAATCATACTAGCCGTTTTCGAGAAAATATTCAAAAATCTAAAATCCTATTCGAAAAATATTATTGGTTAGTAGATTTTCTTTAAGTTTAGAAAGCTAGCAAGGCATGTAAAAGAAATTAATATTCTAATATAATAACCATAAAATTCATTGAAATGTAATTTTACAGGAAAGCCAATTGCAGCTCTCCTGAACATCCCAAAATCAGTTTTTGCTGTAAAAAAAATGTTCCAGATAAAAATGAGAGCTCTACATGTGTTCTAATTAGTATGCAAAGTTAAAGACAAAGTTCCCTTTTTCCTTTGGGGGATGTAGTTCAATGCAGTCTTAGCAGACTTGAAGATCTATTTGACTCCATACTATTAGAAGGATGACGACCTTATCCTAAAGCATCCCTTCCCATTCTATTTCTGCAATAAATTTCATGATCTGGGAAATCTGTAGGAAGGATAATTCTTCCTCCAATGCCGAGTGTACCTTCCTTCTTCCTTACCTTCTCTGGATGTAGCTCTACCTCAGTCTATCAGAGGTATGTTTTGAAATCTACCCTATCTCCACACAGATTTTGTAGGTGCTATCGCTTTCTAGGCCCAGATTCTTCAGATGTTTCCTGTTTACTGTGTTCCGTGAAAAATGTTAGAATATGTAGCCTGTTTCTGCTTAGTTGATGCGATGCAATCCTCTGATCTTTTCTAATCATTGTTGCCCAAAAGAATTTTAGCCTGCTTCGGCGCTGAAAAGTTTAATAGGCTTTTTTCTCATTTCAGAGCTCATCTTGGAGGGATTGGTCGCTCTACTGAATAAGGGTTCCAGCCTTATGAAAGGGATTTCGGTTTTTACTTACCAGGTTTCGTTACCTCCTCAAAAGTGGATTATTTCTGCCATGATTTTAAGTTCCTGTACTATTTTTGAACTAATATTATCCATGAGCTCAGTGTGTTAATCACAATACCCTAATCCTGATGTTTCCTGATGAGTTGAACTGGACACATCATCAGATTGCGTAAATTTCCGCTTGGAAGTCCTTGGAAAACTTGCCCATTCATCCCGACTCTCTGGTTCTAGTCCATGTAGCCTACCATCGATCTCTTCAGGAGTCCTAGGGAAGTGTCTGCCATTCGGATGACGGATTTGGTCAAAACCTTCGACACCGAAACCCACAAAAACATACATATGTGTATATGTGTGTGGTTGTGGTGTGTGATTTTCTTGTGGGTCCGGATATATATATATATATATATATATAGGAGTCCGCATGAAGATGTCCACTCCTCTTATTACTTTCTCTGACCGCTAGTAAGAGGAAATATAGCGATCGTGCCAGATTTCCCGAAGTTGAGTTTTCACCGGGAATACATGCTTTAGGATCCCCTAATACGAAAAAAATGTTTTTAGCGAATGGTCTCTGTGATTCTTTGTTAGCAGAATATCTCAAAAACGAAAAGTCGCAGGAAGCGACTAGTATTCCGTTTAGGAACTTCCAACCCTTCAGACCTAAAGAGACATAAATCCTTTCCTGCTCCTCAGGATTCCAATATTCTCTCATATTTAGAATAATAGTAATAGGATTTAATGATAATTTAAAGGAATAATATTATAACCTTGTAATAATTAAATTTTAGGAGGAAATATTCAGTGAATTGGTAGGAATAATGGATGGACAAGACTCTCATCATATCTCTTATGAAAATTTACAAATGATGAAATATTTGGAATGTGTCATTAAGGAATCTCTTCGTCTCTTTCCGAGCGTTCCGGTAATAGGAAGGCAAATCTTCGAAGACTTACATCTTCCCAGTAAGTTTTTTAAAAACATTGAAGAAAATAATATTTTAAAATATTTGAGATGTGATGACAACTTCGTTCATGTTTTCATTTACTACTTTAAAAAATATACTTTGATTTACTCCAGCTGGAATACATGGAAGATGTAATAAAGTAAATTAATATTATAGGGTGTCCCTATCTCCTTCTCCTAAAGATGGAAAGAAACTGTAAATGGTAATCATCTTATTTTATTATGTAGATTCAGAATATGGCAGTCGCACATATGTGCGCAATGAGCTACATGCCGAAATCGGTGCTTACTTTATTATTTCAAATGGAAACCCCTACTTTTTATTTTTTTTCTCTCAAAGTAGCTTTTTTCATGAAAAATGAGTCCAAGAACATGAAAATCGGACAAGTAGTTCCAGAGATTGATTTTTTTAAAGTAAGAATGAATTCCTACTGATGGTTTTGCTTACTTGTAAACATTCTTTTTCTATCCTCCTTTCTTTTTTTAATTTTCATTTGTTTTATTTTATTTTTATTTTTGTTTGAACTTTGAATATACTGTTTTTACCTTAAACTTAAGTAAGCAATTAACTAAAAAATTGAATGAAATAAATAAGTGCATCTCTTGATTTTTCACTATGCCGCCCCCTTAAAATTACTTTCCCCTCAAGGAAAGTCGCAGATATTCGAAATTGTTACCGGTCGAAAAGAATCTGCTGATGTTTATAATGAAAGGTTAAATTTCTCAAAACATTTTTGTAATTATGCGCCTTATGTGTTTTACTGAAGCAGATTCGGTTGTTTGCATCGGACCCTGAATAAGGGGTAGGCCCACAAGGAATTTCAATAATGAATTGAACACTCTCTTGTACTTTCAAGAAAATCTACATAGTTCTTTCCGTCAAGGGAACAAAGCTTGAGAACTTCTAAAACTGCAATAGGAAGCGTCCTACGGAAGTATAATTTCCATCCATACCATTCTCATACGGTACACGGTTTTCACACAGGTGATGAAGCTCGGCGTTCAAATTTCCTGGCGATGATCAAAGTGCTTTTGGCAAACCGGCCTGATGTTTTACCAATTTGTTCTGTCCAGACGAGGCAAAATTTACCAACAATGGATTATTGAACAGGTGGAATTTTCGAACCTAGATTGAGGGAATCCGCACATCACTTACTTCAGTCATCATCGGTAGGTTTTTTCTATAATGTTTGATGTGGGTTTATTGGGAACATGCTGATTGGGCCCTACATCTACGAAGACAATCTTAATGGTGTTCGGTGCTTCGACTTTTTTCGCAATCTATTACCCGAATCACTGGAGGATATTCTTTCTTAACTCGGCAACGAATGTGGTTCCAATACGATGGGTGGTTCCAACACAAACACTGCTCGGAACTTCCTCGATAGAATATTCCCTAATCGTTGGATCGGTTATCGCTCACCTTTGCAATGGCCTCCTCGCTCCCCGGATCTTACCCCTTTGGATTATTTGTTGTGGAGTTATTTAAAGGGCGTGTTTATGTACCTTGACACCGATCGTTAGCCGAGAAGAACTGTGTGAAAGATGGGTTACCTAGACTTGTCGGTTTGTGAGAAGGGAGTCAGTTTCCTGTGCTCTGAATGAGGAACGGTTGGATAGAGCTGGACTGTGTGTACATGAGGGGGAGAACATTTTGAACAGTTGTAAACGGAATTCAAGCTATCAAAAATAAAAATAAAAAAAAACAATATGAAGGATGAGATTGCTATTTCTTTAGAAGTTTTTTTTTTTAATTATTCTTGTAAAGTACTTTTATTTTCTTATATTGTTTTTAATGTTTAGTTTTATCATGAATGTTTTAACTCCGCCAAAGCTGATCTAAATTCCGGTTGAGAAAGAAGGATGGAAAAAAAATGTTAACAAGTAAATAAAACCGTCAAAACGAATTTATTCCTACTTTAAAATATCATATCTCCGGAACTACTTGACCGAATTTCATGTTCTCGACCTCATTTTTCATGAAAAAAATCTAGTTTCAGAGAAAAAATAAAATTGAGGTTTCCACTGCAAATGATAAAGTTTGCGCCGATTTGGGCACATAGCATATTCCACAAGTGCGATTGTCATATTAAGAATATGCGTAAAACATAAGAGAGGTTACCATTTACAAAGAAGAAGATAAATGTGATTGCACGCATTAGTTGGGATACCCTGCATAGGAAGTAAAAACCATACATTGTACTGTAGTGACATTTTAGAGGAAAGCTTTTCGCTACTATTCTCTCAGAGTTCTACTGTTCCTTATTTATGAGTGTAGATAGGATACGAAGTTTACAGAAAATCGTAAGAACAGATTTCGAGAAAATCGCAAACAAATATTCATTAAAATCGCACTTTCGGTTGGTGGATTTTACCCGAAACCATCATCTCAGATACAGAATACCTGTAGTTTGAGCTTCCTGCGATTTTTCGTTTTTGAGATATTTTGTTCACACACATACAAATACAGACCATTTCTTAATGGACCTGGAAAGTTATAGATCTTAATAATTTTTTTTTCTTGACTTCGGCAGTTTAGCCACGGCCCAGAATAAAAAGGCTGCGCTGGCGACTGATGATGTTCGGTTAGTTGGATATCCAGGGGCACTTGAGAATAATCTCGGACGCGAACAAAGATACATACTTAATATGTATATGTGTATAAGAAAAAATAAAGAAAATTGTATACTGGTTAAATATGCGGTTGGATCAGCAGGGATGGGTTAACAACTCAGATATTAAAGAAAATCGTCAAAAACAAAAAAATTGAATAAAATAGAATTGGTAAGATTTCAGAAGTGAAATAGTTTAGATATTGAACATATGTCCTTATGTTAGAAAAACGTATTTTTAGCAAATTGTAAAACCTCTTCTTGGCAGGCATGAAAAACTCTTCTAATAAATCTTACAAAGATACATATGCAAAGAGTTGTACATGTTTTAAAGAATGTAGAAAGGAATAAGAGATAAAATAAACTATTGGTTTCCTATGATGTATATTATAAAACTGAGGGTACTATGAGCATACTACTTTTATCAAATTCGTAAAAACAAGCAGCATGTATGGCACATTAGCCTATAACCATAAAGGGCCAAGGCTTCCCAGTCGGGATTTTTAATAGGGGGCTTCTGATAAACCGCGGTTCCCAAGCCCCATGTTACCAGTACAACTCAAACATGAAAAATTCCAGGAACACGTCTTCTTGTTCCGTTTAAAATTACCAGACGATCCATAAAGAAGGTTTTGGTCAGAATTTGTTGATTGGAAGTCCCTTTACTAAAAAGATTTTTCAGTTTTTGACAGTCTTTTATAATTTGAAAAAAAAAAATCTTTAACGCACTACATATATCTAGATCTGTCACTCTTATTCGAAACGTCTTTCTTGAAAAATTATAGAGGGTTTCAGTGGGAGGGGTGATTTAAGATCTGCTATTTCAGGATAATATACAGTTCTGTTTATGGTTCTATAATTTTAATGAGAATTAAATAATGAGTTGGCTAAATTCCAATTGTGAAGAAAATCGGTTGATTAAAGTTTGATTCATGACTTGCTTTACTAATTATATACATCTTTCACTTTTATTTTACATTTTTTTTCGAGAAAAGTGACTTTCAAGAGGTTGTGGATAAGCTGAGATGATAGCTTTCCACTAAATGTCATTTTATCTTGTGTGGGTCCCTCTTCTAGATATTGCAAACAACTAAACATTTGGGCAACAGCTCCATGATTAAAGAAAATTTTTACTTAGAAGTTCGTTATCAATAAGAAAAAGATCATGTAACGGTGAAGAAAGATGTGTGGTGTTAATTTTTTAATGTGTGAAGAAAGATTTTTTTAACGTTAATCTATATTGCCTAAAATAATTATGTACAGAAAATATAAATAATTGCTTATTTATTTATTTTAACTATATAAAGAAACTTTAATTATTTGTCTAAATTATGGGAATTTTTTTAAATGTTTTAAAATACCTGATTCAAATTTTACAAATATCTTTTTGGAATTTGATGATTTAGAAATTTTTAAATTGAACCAATAATGCAGTTTTCACAAGGAAAAGATTTTTGGTAAATAAAATGAAAGTTTATAATAGATAAACGAATACTAACATAATTTTCTCCCTTCCCGATCAAGGAAGAATGTCATTTAAGTTCAGGTTTCTTGCTTTAAACTGGATACCGATTTTGATCAATAGTGCATGAGATGAAAAAGTTCTTTCTATAACATGGAGATTGTAGAAACACAGCCTTGTTGGCTGTGTAGCAAGAATGTAAATTTCTTCTGAACCGCACAAACGTTACATATTTTCTGTATCTACTTCGCAATTCAGAACTTCCCTCACTAAAAAAATTAATTTCCTTTAATTCATATTACCCATTCAGTCTTTCTTAGACAGTAATTTTTATTAATTATCAAAATATTTGTTCTCCAAAACTGTTGTAATAGAAATCATATAACTAGCAGACAGTTTTCCAACCATACTTTTTCGTAACGTTTTTTCTATGCCAGGTGTGATTGTACTTTTAATTTTGTTTATCTACTTTATCCCTTACTCCAACGGGTAAATTAATGTGCATACTTTAAGAAGTAACCATTTCGACTTTTAATTTCGATGTTGGAACAAATGTAATTTCTGCAGATGAAATAATCCCATCTAATAACTTAATGGGACATAATTAAGTTAAAAATTTAATAAAGTTAAGATAAAAATAGTGTTTTTTATTCACTTTAATCTTATTAGTCATTTTATTGCAGATTTTGTTTTCTAATATAAACTTTTTTCCTTTACTTTCTAATGAACTTTTGTTTTTTCTAATGACCAGTTAGTTCATGAGAACATTTATTATTGCAGGTGGCTACATCATTCCAGCCGGAGCAGCTTTGCTAATAAGCTTTTATTTTTTACATAGAAATGAAAAATATTTTCCTAATCCAGAAGAGTTTAATCCTGATAATTTTCTGCCTGAAAATTCAGTTAAAAGGCATCCATACGCTTATATTCCATTTAGCGCAGGTCCTAGGAATTGTATTGGTAAGAAATTTAAAAACATTTATTTTTGTACATTAAGGATTGGGAAAGGTTAATAACTTATAAGGTCTATTGTGTGACCATTAAATTTTGTACAGAGATAAATTACTTAAGGATCATTAAATGTATTAAAATTCTGAGTTTGAAGAACATCAGTTAACTGGAAGTGTAATATATAGTTTTCGTTTTCCTGAAAAAGACTCTAACATTGTGTTTAAGCTTGGATTCCATCTTTACATATATATATTTTTTTAATTTAAGGCGCGTCAACATCGATGATCATTGGTGCCCGGGGCCTTCTCAGTGCGCTGCCAGCCTCTGAGCAGTGTTTTCTCGTTACAGACAGCACTGCCCATCACCGGACAGTGAGCTGTAAGAGGCTTCTAGAAAGAGAAAATCTATGGGCAGTATGCTGGAATCGAACCCGCGACCTCCTTGATCTCCATGTCCCGGGACATTCTTGTATTGAAACATCTCCTCGGGAAACATAATTTTAGGATGTTTCAATTAGTAGCTATAATTGATTTCATCCAAAAATTTCAACTCTGAATAGAATTATCAACTGAAGGGAAAGTGATGAGTATAGGGCCGAAGGAAAGTAGTCATTTTGGTGTTTCGCAAGGATTACTACTATTCTTATACTGAGTATTATAATTCTGTCATTTATTTAAAAAATAGAAAATTTTGCTGTTTGAAGAAAGATTTATGTCATTTTCTAAAAATTACTGGCAGTGGTTTTCACAAGTTCTTGTGCTGTCAAGGCTGGTTCTTCAGTATAAGTTGAAACTCTACTGCACTCACGAAATTTTCATTAACATTCGGATAATCATAAGATAACTTTTTAATAATTTTTTTTTTTTCTAGGACAAAAATTTGCGATGTTGGAACTGAAATCTGTTATAGCAAAAATTATTATGAATTTTATTGTAGAACCATCTTGTGATACTTGGGATGTAGTGGAAGATCCCAACATAGTATTCCAGAGCATTGGGGGTCACAAAATTAAACTAAGGCTAAGAAAATAAATTTTACGTTTAAAAATTTTCGTCTTGTTTTCCATTACATCACCTTTCCTAAACTTAGAGAAATTTGATTTTCGCAGATACAATTTTGCATCCGGCAAATGACTGCTGTAAGTAAAAATAAGAAAAATCCAAAGATTAGAAGCATCCATTAAAATATAACAGTTTTTTAATGTTTCACAGAACTATAAAAGCATGAAAATAAGAGACTGTGCTTAGGACAAAAATCATATACATATGTATATATACAAACGCATACTATACTTAATCACATCATTATTTGCAACGGTTTCCTCAAGCGATAAATTTTGCTAACAAATGGTTAAATTAAAATAAAATCTAGTGTGAAACACTCACACGACTTTCTCATACATTTTATAAAACATTTAATGTGTAATACATTTTGTAAAACTGACAAATTTTTTTTAAACTTAAGACATTTTTTTTCCGGGCACAAACAGCTCAAGGCAGTCATTTCAATATAGTTAGATTTTAGTCCAAAAGTCAGCGTTAATACAGTAAAGGAAACCAAATAAGAATTGGAATATAACGCCACATTCCGCAGAACTTTCAAAATTCAGTTTTTTCGGAATAACCATTCAAATAAGTTATATAATCGTATCTTTTTTACTGCCAGCTTTCGAATTTTATAGAAAATCGTTGTAGCCGTACGAAAAAATTCCAAAAAACTCATAAACCTATTCTGTTACAAGTAGCGTTTCCTATTAAACCTATTTTTTTCAACTTTGGACTTCCATCAAGGCTTCTAGAGTAAGCAAAGTCATATATACGGTTGATGAAAATTATCTTCGGGTCAGTTGCCTAAACAGAAGTATTACCTAAACAGAATACAAAGTTTGAGCTTCCTGCGATTTTCCATTTTTGAAATTGTCAATACAGACCATTCGCTAGACATATTTTTTCGCACTAGGGGGATCTCAGAACGTATTTCCGGTAAAAACTCAATTTAAAAAATTTGACACGATGGCAATACTTTAGTAGAAAGGCATCTTAGAACGGATTTCCTATGGCTCGGATATTGGCCAAGAAACCCTGTTTACTAGGATTAAATGGAAAGACTGTTCAAATTAATGAAACAAATCTTAGAAACGTCATTTTTATTAAAGTGATAGAGATATTTAAATTGAACAAACATAATTTTCAAATAGAAAACATAAATGTAAATAAAAGTAAAATTTATCATCTATATTAACAAATATATACATTACTCCACCTATCATTGCTTAAAAGAAATATTAGAAAATTTATACATTTACATAAAACTGGTATGCAAGATAAAACTTCAGGTTTCTGGAGGGATTTGGCAATCTTCTATCTCCTTGGTGGCTGGATAATAAACTTTAAAAGAAAATTCGCTTTGAGAAAAAGGACCTGGATTTATTAAATGGCAGTTGTTGTAATTAGCAGAAAACGCTTTTTGTTGATCAGCCACCACTACTAAGTCCGGACATGGATATAAATAAAGAGATGCATCTAGCTCCCAATAAACTGGACAAACATTGAGTGATAAAGGAGCTAAATGTGCCTGGCTAATTACCGTTTTAGTAAAATCTAATCCAATATCTTTTAAATCTGAGAAATGTATGCTATTACGACAAAGTTTTGTCACAATGTCCTCACGAATTATAATAATTTCTTGTGTACCATACTGAATACGGCAGGGATTTGTTGCTAGTGCAACATTTTTAATGTGAATCTTGAAGTCAGATAATAAAACTTCAGGTAGCGCAGGTTTGGGCAGAATATTCGCAGCAGGGTTGTCTCTGGGTCCTGGAATGATAATAAATTTAGAATTGGCAGCTATCTGAGGGCACTGGGCTATTAGTTCCCCTAATGATTTAAATGCTTCTTTGAGATTACCAAAGAAATTGCTTCCTTTGTTATTTTTTAAGAAATTGCCCATTAATACAAAAGCTGTAGGCGGAGAGAAAGCATATCCCCTAAAAAGTGCCCCTAATTTTTCTAAAATTCTAGGCTGATCTAACCAAATTTCAGACAAAAAAATTATCATTGCATCATCCTTTTTGAGTTCTAGTCTTTTAAGCCTCTCATTGTTTCTTACGGTTTCAGTACTAGGCCCTCCAAATACATTTACATTACCAAAGTAAACTCGACTGACATCTGAATTCTCCCTTGGGGGCTGTCCCATAGCTTGTACATGGAGGATACGATCTTGATACCATCCTTCTACCAACACAAAACATGATTCAGCAAAAAAGCCATCGTGATATACTGTTTCTGTCAAATCTATTTGTATATAACCGCTAGGGTCTTCAATATAGTATTTTCCTTCTTCCAACTGTGTCAATAACCCTAGTAAAACTACATTTTCTGTTTTATTGTTTGTGCTCAAAAGGAGTTCAACGGGGCATAATTTGAAGTTGTTTGCATCACCAGAGTAAGCATGGAATAGTTTGTTTCTTAAGGTTCGTTGATGAATTATTGTATACCTATCTTTCAGCATTAAACCTTTGCTTTCAGCACTTCCAAAAAGTTCTTTTTCTCGCTTTGTACTATCTAATAAAAACTTTTTTCTTTCTAAATCGTAATAAAACCGAGGAACATCAAAGGCTGATATGACTTTCAATAAATCATCATCATCTTCTACTTCATTTTTACAACTGTCTAACAAAGCTAACTCTAAATTATGTTTTTCAAGAATTGCTGTGGATAAGGCCTGCCTCTGGCAGTGATCCGTAATTTTATCAAGCCACTCTTCTCTCTCTTGTTCGCTTAAGGGTTCTAAAGTTTCAGTTAGAAAATCGCCAGCATCACCTCTTACTGTAAAACCGTTCAGTTCAAAGACGGAAATAATATGTTTTCTTAATTCCCTGGTAGATTCCATTATCTAAAGGTTTTTAAGTTGCCCTCATAAATTCATATTAATACTTTTATACAAATACCTGCAATTTATCAAACCGAAACAAATAGAAATTAGATTTACTATATTCAATTAAGATCTCGCATTAAAGAACTCAAACCACTATAAGATATTAATTTTTTTCACTATTCCATACTGAGTTACGGTACATAGGTTTACCGCCAATAACAAGGCAACCCCTAAACATCTAGGCAAATCGACAATGTTACCTACCAATATGGTATCCTCCATCCAACTATTATACCTGAGATTTTTTTGTACACCAAGTTCATTCTATTATTTCGAAGTCAATGTATATATCATGTCTAAGTTATTTGGATATGCATATAATTTATAAAATTGAACACTGTTTATATTAGGTATCATATCATCACCAGTTTGGGTTTTATGAGGTAAAGCCGATGGTAATATCAGCCCTGCAAGCAAGTTCTTCTGAAGTTCTAATTGAGTCCATTACATATGTCTCGAGTACATTTCAGGTCAACTTTATTAATAATAAAATTTTAAATAAGAATGTTGGATGTTTTATGAGGGGGTGGCTTGAAACTGTGGTCAAGTTGCAAACCTGCTTTTAATAGAGGGAAAGTTTGTGTTGAATTATTATACGTTACATTGAGTCAGGTGGTAATTCGAAACAATACTTCCTCTTACTAGGAGTAAGAGAAAGTAAAAAAGGTTATCTGTTTCAAATCTATCTGCCAAATTAAAAAAAGTGTCCTTAAGGTGCATTTACATGGGGCAGTGTGTTTGGCCAGTGCACTCAGTTGCGTGTATACACCGGTTAGTGTAACAGCCAACTGAGATCGAAGTTTTATTGTACTGTGTAAACACGCCATTTTCATTTACACTCCTTGCTGAGAGAGCGTCAGAGAAATTACTGCCTACCACATCCGTCAGTGTTTTGATCAGTTACTTCTTTGACAGTGTAGACAACTTGTTAGCCTTCACTGCGTTTCACATACATATGTTTTATTATTCTGAAGAAAAAATGGAAGGTAGTGTGGAAAAATGTCTTGAAAAAGAAAAAAGTGCCGGAAGACGTCGGCAGGTATAAGCGATGAAATGCAATTTTTAATTAGTGAGTGCGAGTTGAAACCATGTCTCTGGAACTCGGTTCTAGATCAATATAAAGACAAGCCCCTGCGGTAAGTGTACTTAAATAATAATAATAATTGATATACAGTTAATGACAGTCATATTCATACAGTAGTCATAATGTACATATCGTTGGCTTAGAAGTAAAACGGACCAAGTCCACTTTAGCAAATTTTTCAGGAGATCAAAATTCAAATGTTCACTAAAAATATGGAATTGTTCATAACAGCACTTTCAGGATGATAATAAAAACACAAATTAGGACTTGAAGACTTTTACCACTGATAGAAAGTGCCAACAAGAATTGTTTACACAAAAAACTCATTTTTTAAACAAGTGGACTTGGGCAGTTTTACTTCTAAGCCGATGAGAGTGCTTAATGTATACGTACATGTACTTTTTTTTTTACCAATTCTATATGAAATGTATTTGGCACAATTAGCTGCTTGCTACAAAACAGTAACATTTGCTTTATCTAAAGGTATTTATTAGAATAATATAAATATCAAAAACAAAGTAGCAACCTGATCGACCTTCGTATTCATACACACTACATACACTCATTCATTCTCTAATAATTGTTTACTGTTTCATCTCTAAAGATATTCATTGGTCAGATTACGCTCAGTTTAATGTTTTCTATCATTTTTGGTGGGTCTAATTTAAATTTAAAAGTGAAAATGGGAAGAGGTGAAATTCGTAAAACACGAGTAGTGAAATTCGTAAAACCATAATTGAAAATTGAAAAAGAGGAAAAAGTTTGCGTGAAATTGGAAAGATAATAAATAGAAGCCATGCTACAGTACAAAATATCACGGTCCAGAAATGAAAACAGAATTGAAAATAAGGCAAGAAATTTAAATAGAAGGTTGCTCAGTAATTATGATGAACAATTCCTAGTAAGAAAAGTGAAAGAAAATCCTAAAATAAGTGCCCCAAGCTTAACTGTAGAGATGAGTTTTAGGTTGGGAAGACCTAAATATTAATCCTGTGACTGTTCGTAGCACCCTCAAAAGAAATTCGTTTTTTTCTGGGACAGCAAGGAAGAATCCGTTTGTAAATGAAAAAAAAAAAAAAAAAACGGGTTCAGTTCGCTTATAATTACAGAAATCATCAGTTTGATTTCTAGAAAAACGTTTTATTTACAGACGAAATTTAACATTTTACAATCTAATGGAAACTGTGAAGTTTTCAATTACCATTCTTCAATTACTTTATCCTTAAATTGACTTGTATTTTGGATCTGATGATTTTTCAATTTTTTTTTTTTTAACTCTGCCCACAAATGCTCGATTGGGTTGAGATCTGGTGACTGTGGGGTGTTGCCATCACTCTTGTTTTAAGGGCCTTATGCTTGGGAAAGGTAAAGTTTGGAGGAAAAGAAATGAAAGCCTTTCTGTTAAGAACGTTTAACAGACAGTAAAGTATGGAGGTGGATCTGTGATGGTTTGGGGGTGCTTCCCAGCAGATGGTAGGGAAAATTCAATTTATCAACGGAATTATGAATTAAATTCAATTTATCGACGAGATTATAAATTCTGACAAGTACGTAAATATTTTAAGAAAAAATTTAAAAGAATCTGTCAAAAATTTGGGAATTGAAAGGAACTTTATTTTCTATCAGGATCATGATCCCAAGCATAAGGCCCTTAAAACAAGAGAATGGCTATTATATTGGCCCAAAGTGATGGCAACACCCCCACAGTCACCAGATCTCAACCCAATCGAGCATTTGTGGGCAGAGTTAAAAAAAAAAATTGAAAAATCATCAGATCCAAAATACAAGTCAATTTAAGGATAAAGTAATTGAAGAATGGTAATTGAAAACTTCACAGTTTCCATTAGATTGTAAAATGTTAATTTTAGTTTTGTAAAATGTTAAATTTCGTCTGTAAATAAAACGATTTTCCAGAAATCAAACTGATGATTTCTGTAAGTATAAGCGAATTGAACCCGTGTTTTTTTTTATTTACAAATTGATTCTTCCTTGCTGCCCTGGGAAAAAATGAATTTTTTTTTAGGGCTTTACGAACAGTCACAGGATTAATATTCCTTCCCAACCTAAAACTCATCTCCACAGCTATGCTTGGGGCACTTATTTTAGGATTTTCTTACAAGGAATCGTACATCATAATTACTGAGCAACCTTCTATTTAAATTTGACTTATTTTCAATTCTGTTTTCATTTCTGTACCGGTTAATGATATTTTGTTCTGTAGCATGGCTTCTATTTATTAAATTTCCAATATCACGCAAACTTTTTCCTCTTTTCCAATTTTCAATTATGGTTTTATGAATTTCACTACTCGTGTCTTTACCTCTTCCCATTTTCACTTTTAAATTTAAATTAGACCCACCAAAAATGATAGAAAAGATTAAACTGAATGTAATTTGACCTGAATGAATTTTTGAATATCTTTAGAGATGAAATAGTAAACAATTATTAGAGAATGAATGAGTATACGTAGTGTGCATGAATAGAAGGTCGCATCAGGTTGCTACTTTGTTTTTGATATTCATATTATTCTAATAAATTCTTTTAGATAAAGCAAATGTTACTGTTTTGTTGCAAGCAGCTAATTATGCCAAATATATTTCATATAAAATTGGTAAAAAAAAAGTACATGTACGTATACATTGTGCACATATTACATTATGACTACTGTATGAATATGACTGTCATTAACTGTATAAGTATAATAATTAATGGCAATCAATAGGTATTATATAGATAACTTATTTACACTAATTTTTGAGGGTAGGGGAAGGAGTTCAAATTTAAATATCGAGTATTGTTTCAGATTGGCCTTTTATGTAAGTCTTTAGCACATCCTTGTCGAAAGTATGTAAAACAGAATCGCTTTAGCCAACAGACCCAGACCATAATAATAAAAGTAAATTATAAATAAACAAAGTCAACAAAAAACTCTCACAGATAAAATGCATTTTTTGGTCAGTATTACAATTCTCAATTGTTCATTTTATAAAGAACATGCCTTAATTGTTTAAGATGTTTTTACATTCATAATGTATTTAGTAATAATAACAATACAACAGAACGTGAATGCATTATAAATTACCAAGAGCAGGAGGTGTTTAATTGCATTTATACTTTTTTACAGATGTTTTTACTGCCAGTTACTTCCCCATTTGTCATAAAATAATGTTTGAAAATGCCTCATCTGACCTTGCACTGATTGGAGCTGTGTCAATAACTTGTAGCAAGTCGCATACAGATATTCCATTTAGGAAGTTTTCTTTACTTCGCCACTTCATTCTGTCACAACTCCTTCATTTTCTCTATCAAAATCTGCACTGGTGGTTGCATAAAAGTTTTCGGTGGATGCGTGAGTTATCAGGAAATTATGCAGAACACATATTGCTAAAATCTCTATTATAGTTTTTCAGGACTCAATTCAATTTGATTTCGCCAAACTCTAAATCGTGCTGACATAATTCCAAGCAAATTCTCAGAAATACATCTTTCCCGTGACAGCCTGTAATTAAAAATTCTTTCTGAACCTTTCAGATTTTTCTATGATTAAAGCTTCAGTGTGTAACGCCTCATGGCTAGTAAGTGTCTGAAATCATTAAATTGGAATTAAAAGCTGCTATACGTTTTATATATATATATATATGTGTGTGTGTGTTGTGTGTGTGTGTGTGTGTGTGTTGTGTGTGTGTGTGTGTGTGTGTGTGTGTGTGAGTATGTGTGTATGTATGTATTATAATATATGTATATGTACATATATATACATACGCACACAAATAATATTCATTACAATAATATAATTTATTTTTTACAGGAAATTTCAAATCTGGAAATAGTAGATTCCCAACCTTCACATGCATCAAATTTTCAACCGTTACATGCATTAAAGAGCAATAAAAATGGTAGTGAAAATGAGAGCGAGGAAAAATAAAAATAAAAAAACTTAATATGGCTATTGCAACAATGCAAAAGTCAACTGATTTAGAGCAAAAGATTGAGGGGCGAAATTGAACAAATAATGCTTCTATATGAAGTTAGTGATACTGACAGTGAGGGAGCCAATGATTCAGAAGAAAATTTTTATTTATTAACTGATATTATTAACTAAATTAATTATTATTTGTATTTAATTCATTATTTTGATTATGGTTTTTGAAAGTCTTATGTGCTAATATTTTTGCATAACTATTTGTTAATAGATTGGTTGAATTTTGTGCAATTCAGAATAATTTTCGTAGAACTTGATTTTAGTTATTTATGAAGGAATAATTATCTCATTAATCAACAGGTGAGTACGTTTTTTAAACTCATACTTTCATTCATACAATCTGTGGAAGTCCTGTTTGTGGAGGAATTTTGAACTAGTACTGTATTTTCTGTATTTATAACAATATAAAAAAATTAAAAAAATTATTTTTTTAAAATACATTATAACCTAAAAGGCATTATTATAATTACATTATCTTAATAACCAAATCAAGAATCTTTTTCGCTTGTGATTTCATGACACTAAACCGATTTGCCTTTTATGATATATTATAATGATCGTTGAAAGCGGAAACTTTTGGAGATTTATTTTACCCAATGCTGTAAAATATACTCAGAGCGACATTCATATTCTCAAGAATTTATACCACACGTATTACACAAACACACGCAAAATTTAGTAAGAATAGAATCTTTATATATTAGTTGCATCCAGCCGTTTTATCCGTAAAAACGACTTCTGTATAAAGCAGTAATCAGATACATCTACATTCTTACCACACCTGGACAGTGGAGAGGGCTTCGACTATCCCCCTGTTCAATCATCAAATGACAAAACAATCTCTGACAAGTACGATCCAATTTTGACTAGCCAAACTAATGGCTCTACTAAGCCTTTAGTAACATTAATGAGGAAAATATAGATCACAAAGCATGAGAAATTAACAATATGGGGGTAATGACTCGTACAT
The DNA here is from genome assembly GCA_011037195.1 of Triatoma infestans. Classification (NCBI taxonomy): domain Eukaryota; kingdom Metazoa; phylum Arthropoda; class Insecta; order Hemiptera; family Reduviidae; genus Triatoma; species Triatoma infestans. The sequence goes on from JAAEAF010006620.1 coordinate 40,566, forward strand.
GAATCGTAAAACTAATAAAAGGAAAGAAACGAACGGGAAAGGAATTAGACAGAACTGCAGGCAAAATTCATGTAACTGACAATCATAGAGATTACTGCTAAAAACAGGTACAAACTAACAGACACGACCGTATTTAGTAAATGTTGAGGGCACAAGGGTCACATTGGAATTTCATAGAATGACATTCGGTAAATGGTTGTATCAAAACAGAACATGAGCACATATTTTGTGAACTGAGATCACTTGAACATTTTTTACAGAAATTACTACTCACCAATGATGAATGTGCTCAGCAGCCAACATCAATTCTCTCACCTTTAAAAACACCTGCAATTATAAATTGCTGAATAATATTTTTAGATTTCTATTTCTATAAAAAAAATATAGTGAAGTAATAAAACTTAGCCAATAAAGAAAAATGACAATGAAACTCAGATCCATCACTTATCTAACTTATCTAAACTTAAATTAGATCAACCTTTAAATATGAGGCTAAGTATCTCAGTTTTAAGATATTCCGATAGTTACGGATCAATTATTACAAAACTCTATCAAACAATATTGAAATATCTCCATACCTTCAGTAAAAAATATTAATTTTCTTCAAATTATGCACATAAATTAACATTACAGCATAGAATGATGTCGATAAAAAATAATAATAATAATAATAATCTGGTGTGAAACATAGACAACTTTCTCCTACTCAGGTCTCAAAATTATAATTGACAAATGTTATAGTTTGAGTACCAAATTTGATGAAATTCGTCGAAAACTGAAAAAAAAACTGTTCAGTAAAAGCGCACTTCCGGTTTACTAATTTTCTTGAAACTCGGAATTTTGGCTATGTATTTATTTCTAATTAATTTTGTTTGGATGATAGAATTGTATAATCAACTATGATAGCACTTGAGAGAAAAACAACCCCACCCCTCTCCTAAAAGTGCCCTTAAATGAATTTTCCCAGAGAAACGTTTCAAATAAAAGTTGTAGATCTTTGTATGTTTAGTTAATATAAGAAGTTTCAAGAAAATCGCGAAAAAGTGAAAAAATCATTTAGTTAAATGGTCAATTAAACGCACTTCCGGTTATCCGTTTTTTAAACTCGGGGTTTCAAGAACATATTCAGTTCTAATTAACATTATTTAGATGACAGAATTGTATAATACACTCCGACGAATTTATCAAATGTGATACACTAACTCTATAAAATTCAGTCTTCTTTCGGTATTCGTGGTGTTCGCGTCGCGAGGAGTTACGAAGCATACTTTACAACACCATTAAAAATTTAGTTATGGAATATTCTGCAAAACAGTAAACAAATTTATTATACACTATTTTTCAATTCTAATCATTACTTACAATAATTCCACTTTGCCATTAATCACATACACAGTAACTTAATCTTATAATCTCACCACATAATTATGTATATACAGCCAACAAGTGTGATTAACAAGAAACAGAAACATTACGTTGAAGTGAACTCTCTACACGAACTTGATGAATTTGCTCTGATGATGGATGAAAATTCGAAACCGGTCAGGAAGAAAAAAATTTGCGTGCTACGACGGATAAAATACCAAATGTAATAACTGCTTGCGATTCGGTATTCGGAGCAGTAAAGCGCGGTGCGATAATTGCGCTGGTGAACATTACAGCGGTGAATGCCCTGCAGATAAATCTAATAATCCCGTTTGTAGTCACTGTAATGGGAAAGATAAAGCAACAAGTAAGGAATGCCCCATTCGTATTCATAACAACGCTGTTAAAGACAAAGAGAAAAGGAAAAGTTATTCTGAAATGAAAACTAAAAATAAATTTGACTTATTGAAAGAAACAGACACGTTTCCTGAACTTCTAACTCCATACCTACCTATTTCAACTTTTTTTTAAGCCCAGAAACAATAGGGCAAATACCTGTAAGAAAATAAGAAATTCGAAATTGTTCAACCGAAACAAAGTAACAAAATAAAATACAGCAAAAAGATATTAAAAGTAGACAGACAGAAAACAGTCAGCTGTTAACTAATTTGGAACAAACAAACAAACAAGATCGTAGAAACAAAATTAAACACTCACAAAACGTAGAGCGCCTTAAAAAATTAATTTATAAAATTAAAAACGAAACATACTTAAATACAGATCCGATTTTTCGAGATATCGGTTCTACACTAGAAAATATTTTACAAGAATACGATCATTCATCAATGCTTCACCTTTACGTGAAGAATACAACACAACTAATACCACACAAGTTAAATTCGCTGAAGATCCGGGAGAGCATTCTTCCGAATCTAGTACATTTTAATCATTTAACGAATTAAAAGTTTAACTATAATGTTATATTAGTGCAAACACATTATTTTTCACTAATACTATTGGGCCATAAACTGCTTGCCATAAAATGATCAAAAATGCTGTAATGAACATACTACAAATCAATTTCAGATCAATAAAAGCTAATAGAGAGGCACTAGAAACAAGCATGAAAATTAATCAAATTGACGTCGCTATAATTTCAGAATCTTGACTACATCCCCTACATAATTTTCGTTTATCTGGCCATAAGTGCGTCCGATCAAATAGAGCGGATGGTTACTGAGGCACGGCACTGTTTATATCTAACAAATTTTGTTTTACTCAAATAGATACTAACCGTGAATTTAACAACGACCTAATACAGACATGTGGCGTCAAAGTTAAGCTAAATAACGATCTGTTACTATTATCTCTGTTTATTGTTGTCCAAACCACAAATTAACGGAATTTTTCTGGTCTTCATTGGTTGATTCGTTGGGCCTATGTCCGCTCTTTTAATGTGGAGGTTTTAATGCCCACCATAGAAGTTACGGATGCTCATATGAAGATTTTGAAGGTAGACAGTTGATTTTTTTACAGGAAAATAATCTGTGTGTAATACACGATGGATCTCCTATCATCATTCCTAAACCAAACACTCCTTCCTTCTGCTGTTGATGTATCCATTGCTTCTCCTATATTGGCGACAGAAAGTGAATGGGCTATCATGAACGAACCATTAGGGCCGGATCACATAAGCATTATAATTAGAGTTGACATTATGACTGCATCTTCTCAGGAGGGACGTTACACTAGGCGTTCTAAGTGGAAACTAGATCAAGCGAGTTGGGATGAACGCAAATATAGGTAATCTAAAAATCAATACAAATGATCCCGCTGGAAAGTACAATTTTTTTGTACAATCAATAAATTCAGCCGCAGAAAAATCTATCCCTTGTTTCGAACCCTATCGTGGTACCAAACATTGAACTCCACGACTTTGGTGGGGCGAGGAGTGTACAAAACCACGTCTGGAAAATATTACGGCTTTAGAACTTTTTAGAAAACAACCTACTCTAATTAACTTTCTGAACAGTAAAAAATCCACAGCTAAATGTCGCAGAATTTAGAAAATTAAAAAGCGAGCAAAATGGATTCAGTTTTGTGGTGAATTCAATATAAATATGCCTACAAAACGTATATGGGAAAAGATAAAAGCTCTGAAAGTAGGTTACAAAGATACTAGTCCACTTCCCACCAATTCTAACTGGATATCGGACTTTATACAAAACCTAACTCCTGATTATATTCTTCAATTTATACCGATATACCACTCAAACCATTTGATTCATAAACTGGATGAACTCAACTACGCCCTCAAAACAAATACTAATACTTCTCCTGGTCTTGCCGGAATACACTATGCGCGGAACATCCATGAACAACAAAGTAACCTTTCTGCTGATAATTAATAATGTTTGGATGAACCATACCTTTATTAAAGACTGGTGCACTCACCTAATAAACTCCTTAAACCTGGCAAAGACCCCAATGATCCTCTGGCATATCGCCCCATTACCTTGCCATCTTGTGTAGGAAAAACTCTTGAACGTATGACGAAAATGAGACTAGATTGGTGGTTAGAATCTGAAGGTCTGCTACCAAAATACCAACATAGATTCAGAACAGGTCGGGGAGCAGTAAATTCTCTTGCGACCTACATTGCGAATATCAACATCAGCAACTCAAATAATAACTAACTTCTTGCTGTTGGAATTGATTTACAAAATGCTTTTAATAACGTCAATATCAGCATTCTGGTTAGTAAAATGTATGAGTTGTGCATAACTCGCAGATATTAATATTAAATATAATTAATTTTATACAAGAAAGATCTATAACAGTGAATTTCGGGGTAAACGCCTTGGTCCTAGGCTAACTGGCATTGGACTTCCACAAGGGGCTGTATTAAGCCCAATTCTTTTCAATCTCTATACTGAGAACCTCTCCCAGGTTATTGGACTGGATATCAGCATCCAGCAGTTTGCAGATGACATTATTTTATACTGTGAAGCTAAATCTGCCTCAGAAGCTCGTAACAAATTACACTTAGCTATGAAGAAGTTTTCTAACTGGTGTTTTCAAAATGTATTTACAATCTCTCAAGATAAAACCAAAGCAATTATGTTTACCAGGCACAGAAAATACAATATCCCTCACAGAATTAAGCTAGGAAATTTCCAAATCGAGCTAATCAATTGTACGAAGTTATTGGGCATTTACATTGATCATAAGCTTCTCTGGAAGACCCAGATTAACAATCTGGTAGGTGGCTGTGAAAGTTCATTACATATAATCAGATGTATCATGCACTCTAGCTATGGCGCAGACATTAAAACATCTCTGATGCTGTATAAGCAACTAATTCTATCAAGATTGGACTATGGATCAATTTTGTATGGGGATGCATCCCCAACACAGCTTGACAAAGTAGATAAACTCCAATATAAAGCATTGAGATGTTGCCTAGGTGCAATGCGATACTCCTACAAATGCTTTGTTGGTTGAGGCTAGAGAGCTCTCATTGCATCTGCGCCGAAAGCTACTAGCGGTTCGCTATCTCGCCGATCGGCTCACTAACCGATCCTTCTCTATAACTAATAAAATCACCTAGCTGTCCACCCGAGTGCTAACAGAACAATACTGGTCCGGAAGAAGATCTCCATTGATAGTTGGACTGTTTCTGCAAACTATCCAACCTAATCAATACCTTACCTAAACTCGACAAACTCTCTTTTTACCTCTACAACTATGCTTTATCCATCTCAGAAGACAGTAACAATTGTCATATCAACTTTTACAAACATGATCCTGAACTTTCTAATATTAATTATCCAAAAACTGACATCCCACTTCAGTTACTTCATATCACCTTCACAACATGGATTCTTCAAACGGCGTTCAGCTACTGCAAATCTTGTTACTTATGAACAGTTTATTATGAATATTTTAGACTGAGGCTCCTTACAGGTTGATGCCGTTTACACAGACCTTGCTAAAGCATTTGACACCGTCTCGCATAAAATTTTAGTAAATAGATTGCATGCATACGGCGTCGAAAGTAGTCTCCTGAATTGGATAAAAACCTACTTGATAGGCAGGACTCTCAGAGTAAAAATCGGACTTTACCTATCTGAGAAATTCACAGCAACTTCTGGAGTGCCCCAAGGTTCCCATCTCGGCCCTCTGTTGTTTTTAATATATTTTAATGATATAATCAATCTATTTCATAATGTCAGAGTGTTACTATTCGCTGATGATCTTAAAATATTCCATCCAATTAATAAGTTAACAGATGCTCTCGATATGCAAAACAATCTTGAACTTTTCAAAACTTGGTGTGATCAAAATTTACTCAAAACAAATATATCTAAATGCTCTGTCATTACATTCAGCAGATCTTCTAACCCAATAGAATTTTCTTACAAATTGGAAGGGACTAATTTAAATAGAGTAACTTCTACCTGTGATCTAGGAGTCATATTTGACTCCAAAATGACTATTAATGACCATATACACTCCATATCTGCTAAATCAAATAAAATGCTAGGCTTTATTTTTCGGAATACCAACCAATTCAAGGATCTAAATTCACTCAAACTTCTGTATTGTGCATTAGTCAGATCTCACCTGGAATTCTGCTTCCCTGTTTGGTCACCTAAGTTTCTTTATCACACTGAAACTATTGAAAATATTCAAAATAAATTTCTAAGATTGATTGCTTTCAAACTTAATATCCTCAGACAGGAATTAGACTACACATCTCTCAGAAACCATCTCAGATTGCTAACTTGTATAGATCGGAGGAAATTATTCGATTTGCTACTGGTCTACGATATTATCCATGGCCTAATAGACAGTTCTGAGTTACTTTCCAAGTCCCTGTCAAAAACCGCAATCTTTTCTTCATAAAATTTTATAGAAATCACTACTCCTACAATTCATCAATATCCCGATCATTAAGATTACTGAATAAACTTAGTTCCGAACTAGATATTTTTCATCTCTCCAGAATCCAGTTTAAAAACGCAGTTACCGATTTTCTTCTGTCCTTCAAGCACAACATTCCATAAACTAAATCCCTCGCACCGTACCTTTTCGCTGTAATTAGGAAATATTTACCATCAAATATTTGTATATACTTATATTTTTTCTTTGTTGTCTTAATATTACAGGTTTGATTATGTTTTTTATTACTAAACTTTTACTTATTGGTTTTTTGTAGGTCTATTTGATGTATCTTTCCCTCTCATAAAGGTTGATTTTCATGTTGTTATTTTATTATTTCTCAATATATATTAAAGAAAAGTCAATTCCAAATGAAAGGTAAACTCTTCCTTGACTGATTTACATTATCTGGATTAATAGATTATAAATATAAATATACTTATTTCTATATATTAAATATTTTTTAGATTTTAAGTATTTTTTAGATTCAAATGTTCTTTACAGAGTTATATTAATTATAGTACTTGTTGATATTGATAGCTGAAACTGAATATACTATGTACAAAGCATTTATAATCCGTTAAATAAATAAATAAATAAATTGTTATTTGAAAAACTTGAGCGTAGAAAGTTCAAACTTGATATTCCGTTTAGGATCAACCATGGGACCCGACAGTTGGTCCATCTGTTGAAATTCCTCAACCGGAAGTACCACTTTTCCTTGTTGTTTTTTCTTTACTTTTTTTGCAATATACTCTCAAATCGCTCCAAACGATTTTCTTTCACACTTTGGACATCATACACATAGTAACAGCTAAACTTTTTTTCTTTGAAACATTTCTCTGGGAAAATTCATTTAAGGGCACTTCTGGGGGAGGGGTGGGGTAGGTTTTTCATCTAAAGTGCGAGTTCAAGTTTTTATTAGACATCTATCATCTAAATATGGTATATTTATTTATTTATTTGTTTTTTGGTTTTTTTCTGTTTGACATTAACCAGTTATTTTGATTTTGAGGGCTGGAAAAAACCAACATATTGACATTTTTAACTACCCTTGGCTTCTAATTGCCTGCAACTGCCAATATGTTGGTGGAAAAAAACCAGCCCTATCTTTTCAAATTGACATGTCTCTTGTAGTCTTCCACTAGGCTTCTGCACCCTCTTCCGCTTCTTCATTCTCAATCCTTGCAGAGATAAGGGTATTTTGAGCGATGCGGCTCTTATCCTTAATCTTTAGACATGTCATATCTGAAACAATTTTATGGTTAATGCCTTTCAATATTATGTTGTTTTGGTGTCTAGTAAAAGTGAAATGAGCACAGAACTACAATGTACTGAAAGATAATTCCTAATCCGACTTATATTTTTATTTTATTCCCTTTGATGAACTTGTATATGCAAACAAGCGCTTCCTTTTCCATTAGTGCCAATATGCTCTTTGCGCTACAAGGAAATCGTACATACTTGGAGAGTTCGGTTACAAACGTTATTTTTTTTTTACTATACATTTTACAACTAAAGAGTAAATGATTGATGTCGCCACCTCTCCGTTACCGCAATCGCATTTGGGACTGTTTACGATGCGTATTTTATAAAGGTGCGGCTTGGTGAGATTATGGTTAAACCTCAATCGCATTATCGTGGTATAGAATTGCCTTTCCCCCTCCAACTCTTCAAACCAAGGTCTACAAGGGATTCGAGGCTGTATGTCTGAATAATATTTGCCTCTATATTCTTTTCCATATTGATCCTGCCATAATTCTAAATACTTACTTTTCAGAGCATTGTTAATATCTCTCAGACTAGCTATCGGAATGTCTTCACCCGACTTAATAGCATCTTTTGCCAGGATATCGACATATTCATTACCTTGGATCCCGGCATGCCGTTTGATCCACACTATATGAATGCTTCCTGCAGCATTCTCCACCCTATTCGCTACTTCTACGAGTATCGGGTCCATTACATCACCTGGACATTTTATCTTCTGAAGTGTACTTCGTGAGTCACTGAAAACTACCACAGTGCTTATCTTATCTGCCAGCCCTATTGCTTTCCAAATTGCTGCCAATTCCGCAGTGTATCTCATCCTAGATGTTTTGAGTCTGCCAGCCTAGAAACTCCTGTTTGAGCAGCTGATTGCAAGCACCTTTAAATGAGAGATCTCAAAACGGCCAAACTGAATAATTTCCGGGATGTTACTATGACGTTTCCTACTGAACATTGTAACAGCACTTTTATTTGCAGACACTCGAAACCCCAGCTCTCCACACCATTCATCGAGTCTCAGCATTGCCTGTTTCATTTTTATCACAGCCTTGTCTTCAGACCGCTTCCCCGTGTAGATCGTAATATCATCTGCAAACTGGAGAGTTCTAATTTCCGATCCAAGTTTATCTCCTAAGTCTGATGTTCTAGGCTGGCAGAGTTGGTCTCCTCACCCAGGTTTTGGTATAAAAGGAAACAGCCGATAAGTGTCAGGATGGTTGGAGTTGTTACTGACATGTATTCCAGATTCATGGCTTTGCATAGGATCCCGAGACGACGGTTAACCTACAGTGTGGTCTGTTCAGAGTCATATTATGTTCATTTGAACATATATGACAAACTTAAAAACGAAGGGGGTGAGTGCATGATTTGGGGGATCACCGCGGTGTTTAAGGAGAGCCTAGCCAATCCGTATTTCCTGTTTACGGATGGATCCAGATCGATCCATGGAGTGGGTTGTGCCATATGGGACCCCCAGACTGGCAGCTCCAAGAAGTACAGGCTTTCAATATCGCCTCGGTATACACTGCGGAATTGGCAGCAGTTTGGAAAGCAATAGGGCTGGCAGATAATATAAGCCAGAAGAGGGACAAGACTGTGGTAGTTTTCAGTGACTCAAGAAGTACACTTCAGAAGATAAAATGCCCAGGTGATGTAATAGACCCGATACTCGTAGAAATAGCGAATAAGTTAGAGAATGCTGCAGGAAGGATACAATATAGTGTGGATCAAAGGGCATGCCGGAATCCAAGGTAATGAATATGCCGATATCCTGGCAAAAGATGCTATTACGCGGGTGAAGACCTTCCGATAGCTAGTTTGAGAGATATTAACAATGCTCTGAAAAGTAAGTATTTAGAATTATGGCAGGATCAATATGGGAAAGAATATAGAGGCAAATATTATTCAGACATACAGCCTCGAATCCCTTGTAGACCTTGGTTTGAAGAGTTGGAGGGGGAAAGGCAATTCTATACCACGATAATGCGATTGAGGTTTAACCATAATCTCGCCAAGCCGCACCTTTATAAAATACGCATCGTAAATAGTCCCAAATGCGATTGCGGTAACGGAAAGGATGGCGACATCAATCATTTACTCTTTAGTTGTAAAATGTATAGTAAAAAAAGAGAAACGTTTGTAACCGAACTGTCCAAGTATGTACGATTTCCTTGTAGCGCAAAGAGCATATTGGCACTAATGGAAAAGGAAGCGCTTGTTTGCATGTACAAGTTCATTAAAGGGAATAAAATGAAAATATAAGTCGGATTAGGAATTATCTTTCAGTACATTGTAGTTCTGTGCTCATTTCACTTTTACTAGACACCAAAACAACATAATATTGAAAGGCATTAACCATAAAATTGTTTCAGATATGACATGTCTAAAGATTAAGGATAAGAGCCGCATCGCTCAAAATACCCTTATCTTTGCAAGGCTGGAGAATGAAGAAGGGGAAGAGGGTGCAGAAGCCTAGTGGAAGACTACAAGAGACATGTCAATTTGAAAAGATAGGGCTGGTTTTTTTCCACCAACATATTGGCAGTTGCAGGCAATTAGAAGCCAGGGTAGTTTAAAAATTCTATATTTCGGTTTTTGTCCCAGCCCTCAAAATCAAAATAACTGGTTAATGTCAAACAGACAAAACCAAAAAAACAAAAAAATAAACAACTAAATAAATAAACATTATTTAGATGATAGAATTGTCTAATAAACTGAAATAGCACTTTAGATGAAAACCTAACCCCACCCCTCCCCCAGAAGTGCCCTTAAATGAATTTTCCCAGAGAAATGTTTCAAATAAAAGTTGTAGCTGTTACTATGTGTAGTTGATGTACAAAGTTTGAAGAAAATCGTTGGAGCGATTTTTGAGAAAATTGCAAAAACGTAAAAAAAAAAAAAACAAGGAAAGTGGTACTTCCGGTTGAGGAATTTTAACAGATGACCCACTGTCGGGTCCCATGGTGATACCTAACCGGAATATCAAGTTTGAACTTTCTACGATTTTTCGTTTTTGAGCTATGCTGTTCACATACATACACACACACACACACA
>JAAEAF010006621.1:0-31040 GCA_011037195.1 Triatoma infestans
TTTTACTTGTTTCAGACCGTTTTCGGATTCTAATCCAGCTATAAATTCGTGTAGAAAGTTGACTTTAACTTGTTTCTGTCACATACCACCAGTCTGACTTTGGATGAGAATTCGAAACCAATCAGGAGCAAGCGAAATATGGATGCTAAGTCGGATAAAATCCCAGATACTAATACAATCTTTCCTCTTAAAGTAGAAGAAGTAAAATTTTTGGTATGAAATATATTAATTATACTACTTTCTCTCTAACTGCAATTTTTAGAATTCTAATTAAATTTTCAATTTTTAAAAATTAGTATTTTCACTAAAGGTTTAATTGCCCTTAATGTAAGACATACAGGTAAAACCGCAGTATACAGGGTGACCAGAGTTATATGCTCCACCCACTTTTTTTTTAAACGGCGGGAAATTTCGAAAAAATAGAAAACACGTATTTAATCATTTTTAGTCTAGTTTATTTTCAGTGATTGATCCATTTTTTTATACCCCAATATCCCGAGATACAGCATCCAACTTTTTTTTTTCAAATGGAACATTATATTTTTTTTTGCATATTTTTATAGTACTTGAGCCTCTAAAAAAAAAAAAAAAAAAATTTAAAATCGGTTAGGTTTTTCAAAAGTTATGGTAATTTAAAATATGAAAAACAAATTTCAGTTTAATGTCAAAATTACCTTATTTTTCTTTAAAGAAGCTCTTCAAACTGGGCACCATCAACGGATAGGCAAGCCAAAGCTCTGGACTCCCACGCTCTGTTTGTAGCAGCACTTAGGTGGCAAAGTCAACATCTAGGCAGGCTAGAGTTATTCGACGTTCCATATCTTCGACTGAAGTCATGGGATTAAGGTTACTGTACATTTATTTTTTAGATATCCCCACAAAAAATCCACAATTTTATGGACTGATGAATCAAAGTTTACCAACAATGGCCTTCTTAATTGTTGGAACTTTAGAATATGGGCAGAAGAAAATCCACAAGTTACCTTCGCCACACGCCATTAGGTTGTTTTTTCTACAAATGTTTGGTGTGGAGTTTGAGGAAACCAACTAATCAGCCCATACTTCTACAGAGGGAACTTAACTGGTGAAAGGTATCTAACTTTTTTAAGAGACATTTTGCCAGTTTTGCTTGAAGATGTTCCTCTAAAACGTCGGTTAGATACGTATTTTCAACAAGATGCGAGAGTTGTTCGACGTTACCTGGACAGAAATTTCCACGAAAAGTGGTTAGGAACTCATGGTCCGATCCAATGGCCACGTCGATCTCCGGACTTAACCCCAATGGACTATTTTTTGTGGCGGATATCTAAATAATAAAGTGTACAGTAACCTTAATCCCGTGACTTCAGTCGAAGTTCTGGAACGTCGAATAACTCTACCTTGCCTAGATGTTGACTTTGCCACCTAAGTGCTGCTACAAACAGAGCGTGCGAGTCCAGAGCTTTGGCTTGCCTATCCGTTAATGGTGCCCAGTTTGAAGAGCTTCTTTAAAGAAAAAATAAGGTAATTTTGACATTAAACTGAAATTTGTTTTTCATATTTTAAATTACCATAACTTTTGAAAAACCTAACCGATTTTAAATTTTTTTTTTTTTTTTTTCTAGAGGCTCAAGTACTATAAAAATATGCAAAGAAAATATAGTGTTCTATTTGAAAAAAAAAGTTGGATGCTGTATCTCGGGATATTGGGGTATAAAAAAATGGATCAATCACTGAAAATAAACTAGACTAAAAATGATTAAATACGAGTTTTCTATTTTTTCGAAATTTCCCGCCGTTTAAAAATAAAGTGTGTGGAGCATATAACTCTGGTCACCCTATATATTGTAGATATTAGACACTTAGGTGAACCGTAATATGGTACCATAAGACATGGTAGATGTCTAGAGGGAGGGAGTAGCAATAATGCCAAATCCACTGCTAGGTCTTTTTACACACTCTTAGATGTCAGTGTTTGTATGTAAAATTATAGTCTTGCGTAAAGTGTAAACAAATAAACGTGAATGTTTGTTTTTTATGTTGGTAGAATGTTAAACTAATATCAGTTATTTATGCAAAAAAAAAACCCTATGGCGCAACAGCCCATGAAGGGCCAGGGCCAAGGCTTGCCAGTCGGCGATTTGAATAGGGGGGGGGCGTATGGTAAGCAAGCTGCAAGTCCAACGCCGTTTAGTTCCAGCTTTCGCTATCTAGGGCGCTACTAACTGTAGCTTCCTACTTTTTATCACCATGCTAGATTAACACCGACTTTGCCCTCGCGGGAATCGAACCCTGAATTCTTGCACGAAAGGCAAATGCGCTAGCCACTAGACCAACGCGTGAGAACTACTTATGCAAGGCATGTTTTATTTATGTAAGTGTTAGTTTTGTTCGTGCCTTAAGGCTGGAATATCCTCTGGGATCCGAGAAGGAGTGGCTAGTTTAAATGCTTCCATGCAAGAGTGAAACGATATTGTAGAAGAAAATGTTTAACTCTTTTGGGAAATCTCTAAAACATGAAGAACTATTTTTAAAGATGAAGTCGATGGATTTTGATTGATATCTTTGTAACAGATCCCATGTTGGATATGAAAACTGAAAATAACAAGTCAGAGTTCTTCAAATACTTCGTTCACACACACACACATACACATACACACATCGATATGTAAATTGTGATTATTTAACAAAAAAATAAAATGGTATTTTCCTTCCAAAAAAAAAAAAAAAAAAATGACAAAATCTTAAAATAAATCCTGTCTATGTTAATTATTTCCAGATAGTTTATAATATGCTAAACACTTAGAAAGTTTCTAAATCCTTCAAGACTAATCTGTTAAAACTTACCAGACTTGCTGTCCCTTCATATTACCCGCCATACACCCACCTATAAAATGTTACTTAAAATGGATTGTCCATTGGCAAGAAAATATAATCAAATCAAATCGGTTTAAAATTTTAATTCTGAATAATTTAGTTTCTATTCGATTTCCCTCTATTGAATATTATATATGTATATATACTTACACACATACAAATACTCACTCACTCATACACCACACTTTACATTTCATTCCGTTAGTCGTTGCAATTAATCCAAGATACATCTAAAAATGGCTAGTTTGGCCAAAATATAGCCATTAATACTTGAAAGGTAAAAAATATTATACAAAACATATATTAAGCAACACGGGAAAAATAATGTCCTTATAGTATATCTGTTTCCTTATAAATTTCAAACTGTCTGTATTTGTTTTCTATGGAACTTCCAGAGACTGAATAAATTCTTGACATCTAAATTCTACTTTCTTTTTTTTTTACTGCCGGAAGCGGAAGTTACTTTCTGATAGAGAAAGTATTGCGATCTTGAAACGACCGAAATTTTTGAAATCGAACTTTCACTGAAAATACAAGTTTCGAATTTTAAACCAGAAATACAATATTTGAGGGCCTCTGAGTTAGAAAAAAAATGTTTTTAGAAAATGATTGATTGTATATACTGTATATACTATGAGTGTTGTGTGTGCGTTGAAATGTTTTTGGTGATGTTGCGTGTTTGTGTGCTAGCAGTTAAGTAAAAGGGCTCATAAGTATACGAGTATATGTTTAAGAGAGAAGTATTAGTAATAATCAAGAGAGCACCACTGTTTTTGAAATAAATATATTCTCTAAGTGAATTTAAATAGTTTTATAATATCACAGCGATTATGCATAAATCAATTATTTATCTAGATTAAATGTTAAACTCTTATGTTTTAACTTATAACTGGCACTGGTTCCTAAGTGTTCCGCTTCGGTGTCTACAACAAACTGTGCTTGAAGGAATGTCTTCTAATTGTTATTTCAAATCTTCCCCTGTGAGAAGAAGGGTACACAATGCTATCAAGTTCATGAACTCTAAAAGGCAATAGTGGTCTTCTACCCGTAATGTCCTTTTGCACGGAAATGTCATATATTTTCATAATTTTGATTTTTTTTAAATTAAATATATTTTTATATTTCTTGCATCCATCACAGCGTTTTGAGTTTTATCAGGGAACCTGAAAATAAGGTTTTATTCAACCGGAAGTACCACTGAATGGATGTTTCAGTTTCTTGCAATTTTCTCGAAAATGATTCTAACGATTTTCATAAAATAATATACCTCCAGTACTGCATGGCTTTAACTAATAACATTTTTTTCCGTTTAAGGGGAGGTTTGTCGGAAAGCAGAGGTTCTGCTTTTCTCTAGAGTGTCATTTCAGTTTATTATACGAATTTATCATTTAAAATTTCTAGTTTGAAGAAAATCGGTTGGCCAATACTTGCGACTTTACTGAACAGATTCTTTTCAGTTTTCTGCAATTTTCTCCATAAAGACATTGTGATGGGTGCCAGAAATATATATTTTCTAATATATTCTATTTGAAAAATATCAAGAAAAATCTAACATTCGCTGGCAAAAAGGGTACACACAGGTAGAAGACTACAATTACAGAAAGAGTTCAAAAGACTTGGTTAGCTTTGTCTTTTAGAGTTCACAGAACTTTGGTAGCTTTGTCTTTTCACCCCTTTTCACAGGGGAAGATTTGTTCTAATAAGAGAAGGCATTCTTTCAAGACAGTCTGAACTAGACATCCAACTAGAACACTTGATTCAGGAATCGCTATCTCAAATTCAGTGACACTTATAGAGTTTAACATTTATTCTAGATAGGAGTGGACCCAAGTTTCATGTAGTTACAAACCTTCGCAAAAAATCTTGTTGTTGCGCTGAAAACTGGCCAGACTTTGTTCGGACATTTCCAATCTGGTGCGTTTATGGTCCAATGTCAAGAGCCGCGGTACCCATTTTGCCGATAATTTTTTCATTCCCAATTCTTCGGTTAAAATGTGATATACCCGTTCAGATGACATCCCTATAGCTTCAGCAATCTCTCGCACTTTCAGTCGACGATCCTCCATGACCATTTTATGCACTTTTGCGATAAATTCTGGGGTCGTAGCACTTTTTGGCCGTCCACTACGCGGATCATCATCTAAGCTCTCCCGACCAAATTTAAACTCGCTGGTCCACTTGGCAACAGTTGAATATGAAGGAGCAGAGTCCCCCAGTGTGTTCTGAAAGTCGGCATGAATTTCCTTTGCTTTCATACCTTTCTTTACAAAGTACTTAATCACTGCTCGAATCTCAGTTTTTTCCATTGTCACAAATCACTACGCGGGAACAACAACAAAGAGTCGTCACTACCACTCTCCTGCAGCAAGAGCACTGACGCGCCACGTGTTCACTCACAAAGGATGTGTGATTATTGCGCGGGAACCTCGTTGCTCTAGCACTGACATCTAGCGGTGATTCCGAGAACTTTTCAAACCACCCTCGTAAAATGTGACAAATTTTCGATAGCGAGTTTTCACCGAAAATACACGTTTGAAGGTCCCCTGAATCCCCCCAAAAAACAGGTTTTTAGAAAATGGTGTGTGTGTGGAACAGCACAGCTAAAAATACGACAAATCCTAGAAAGTTCAAACTTGATATTCCGTTTAGGTATCACCATGAGATAAGGTCATAAGGTCATCTGTCAAAATTCCTCAACCGGAATTTATTACCACTTTACTGAATGTTTTTTTTTTCACTTTCTTGCATTTTCTCAAAAAATAGCTCCCCGGATTTTCTTCAAACTTCCTATATCAACTACACATGCAAAAACCTACAACATTTTATTTAAAACATTTCTCTGGGAAAAGTCATTTAAGGGGCTTTTTGCGGGAGAGGTGGAGTTATGTTTCCGTCTAAAGTCCTATCATAGTTGATTATACAATTCTACCATCTAAACAAAATTAATTAGAAATAAATAGATGGCCAAAATTCCGAGTTACATGAAAATTAGTAAACCGGAAGTGTCGATTACAATATTGAAAACTGGAATAAGAGAAAGTTATGTGAATGTTTCACACCAAATTTTTTTTTAATTTTCAACTAAATCTACTTTGAAAGTTTTAGATTTGGGCTTGATAAAATGTGTTGCCTAGAAGTTTCAAAGTACTTAAACTTAAGCTTTTTTAAGAACCAACGTCTTTATTAATTTGCCCACTTATAATCGAAATAATTGCTGTGAGAAAATTCGTTTGATGTCTCACATCAGAGTTATTTTATTTACAATATTTCTATTTATAACAAAAACGGCATTTGAAACAAAATTAACAATTTTCAGCCGTTAGGTATGTACAAGAGTGAAGGAACTTCCCCCTGGAGAGAGTTTCTGAAGTGTTCCTCTATTCAACTTCCCAGAAATTGAAAATCTCTGATTGCAACAGGTTCATACTATTTTACTGATTTTTTTTCATGTATTTCTTTATTCTTTTCAATTTATTTTCAAATTACACAAAATACAATAAAACAATTTCAAGATAGAACTTTTGATTTCCGATATTTAATTAAAACCTTGTAAAATATCCTATTATGTAAAATTCAATTTGGTGCTATTCATTAATGAACATATAAACGATAACTAACCGATAGGTAGGAAGGATTGAGAGGCATTTTTTTTAAAAATAACCAACAGAGGTAAGTTTTAATTAATACAGACATCACATACTATTGTGACAGGTATTGTGATCCTGTGATAGATGGAAACCGAATCAATAAACCATAAAGTTTTATTATTCTATAAACACATATATATACGTACACCACACATACACACATATACAGATATTGTGGATTCCACAATTTATATAAATATATATACGTATATATATTCTATACACAGAGCACTTAATATTTTATTCATTCTTAGAGATTTGTAATTGGATTGGTCGGAAAGGTGGGAGATAGAGAAACATAAAAACTTCATTCAATAATTATTGGTGTAATTAAAACTTATAAAAATATAAATGTCAAGATTTTATAGTATTTTTGTGGCGAATGGCTAAGGCGTTAAAGCGAATAACATACTCGTACATGCTAGTAAACTAGTGAACACTGTTGAATACTTGTTATGGTTGGTTCCGCAGAGCTGGAAAGCATCAGAGATATTTTCCATGATAGCCTGTGGTCGTTGACCGGTTTTAGCCGTTCGCCCATCTTCACGATGCGTTTGTCAAACAGTGTGATAACACAGACTTGCACAGAGCAAATTCAGTTTATATACTGAATTTGTAAACTGAGTGTGTAAATTGCTCTGTGGAAGTCTGTGTGATAACACTGTTTGACAAACGCATCATGAAGATGGGGGAACGCCCGAAACCGGTCGATTGACCACCAAATGAAGCAGGCTATCACGGAAAATATCTCTTATACTGTTGAATACCCTTATAACTAGTAGATGATTCTTCCTTGACTTGTTTAATATTTGATTAAGACTGGCTAGCGATGGAGAAGTTCGCCTTTAATCCCCACCATTTTACGAGCAATAGACAAAGATGTAGAGACATGTGCTCAAAATGGTCGTGAAACCTTTCGTATGCTTAACTCTGTTTTATTGGAAACCACAAACATTAGTAAAGAGGAAAATATAGATGTACAGGTCCTTGTTGAGAATAGTTTATGTTTTATGGAAGTTAGACTTGAACCCTCGACAAGGGACAAGCTTCAAAACTAAGATCTATAGAAATGAATTTCTGGCGTAGGTTCTGGCGCTCTTCTTGAGAGCACAACCTGTAAAGTCGGAAAGGATTAGGGAACTTATGGAAGTTAAGGACGATGTGATAGTACGAATAAACCAAATAACTCTGACATGATAAGGACACACCCTATGTATAGAAGACGACCGATGGCTCAAGAGATATTTGGAATGGCAGCCAGAATTTAATAGAATCCCAGGTAGCCCGAGACTGGCTGCGGAGTATTCTGAAGGTCATATGCTGCTGGGGAGCGGATACATACAGGCAACCTTTAGGGAGAAAAGAAGAACATCACCCCTATTGCTAGGGGGAGAAAGTATGTCTTAACTTCCCCTAGAGAAGTTTGGGTATAGTCACAGTAGAATGGTGACAAGCAGCACCAGCTTAAAAGTTATTTCTTGCGCCTGAAGCAAAAAAATTTTTTGCCACCCCTTTAGGAGTGATATAAACAAGTAGAGGTTAACTTTAATAATAATGCTTTATTGTTACAAAATAAACAGAAAAAAATAAATTTACATAAAAATAAACAATACATTGTACGGTATGGTTTCCTGTCTGCCGGAGGGTTAAAGATATACAGAAACAAGAACTTACATTGTGAATAGTCAATAGAAAAGATAGTAATACAAAAATAAAGAAAAAAAAATGAACTAGATAAGAAAGAATAAAAACTAAAATTAAGTAAAAAAGAAAATTAACATAAATTTGAACAGTAATAAAAAGGCTTCATAGACATTATAAGAAAGAATACAGTGATAAATAAGCCTGCAGGGTTACAGAAGTGAATATAAATTAGAAAACTATAAAATTTACAATAAAGTAAGTTAATAAGATTATCAATAGAAAAGGAAGCTCAATATAGAGGAATGTGCATGAAAACTAAAACCTAAAGTGTGCAATAAAATATAAATAAATAAAATAAGGAGTAATTAAAATAAATTGTATAAGAAAATTGTCACTCTCCCGTTACCAAATGGTGGCGATATTGCCATGCAGAAGACACAAAGATTATCAAGCGTCTACAGTCATCCGCAGAAGAAGCATTAAGAAGGGGCATTAGTGCAGCACCAGAAAAAGTGTTAGGGTCAAAGAAACGAGCACGAATTTCAAAAATAGCAGTAAGATCCACCCAAAAAAATGATATAAATCTTCTGTTATAGAAACATGACACAACGGATAATGAGTAGAAGCTTGTTCCAACCATGGAAATGCACGATAGTTGCAGGAGTTCGCATTTATGTTTGAATATCCTACCTTAGCTCTTTCATGACACGATACAGATATCCACAACCTTTAACTACAAAGCCCAACGTTATCATAAAGTTTTCTCTATACAAAAGAAACCTCTCTGAATCCCGTGCCATCCGCAAACCCGGGATGGCGACTCTTAAGCAAAGGTTAACGTATATGAATATTTTCACATATTTTCCAACCATAGATTTATAAATATCATTTTTCCTTAAAAGAAAAATACAGAGAAAACTGTTTATTATAATGTAAGTAATCTTTACTGTCGGACATATTTCTTCATGAGAATTTTTATTATAATCTTACTTATTTCAGAGGCTATCTTAATTTTTTCAATTTCGCTATTTGTCGCCTGAAACAATCGCTTTACTGTTTCACACACTAAGCCAGGCCCCCAGATGGACGAGCTTTGTGTATGGAAAAAGACACCGAATTTTCACAAAATATTTAATTGCCTTTAATATCACATACATGGCAACTTAAACTGTAATGCAATGGTATTTTACAGATCAGCTTAACATTACAGCGCTCGAAGAAAACACTTAAAATTAATTTTTTTGTAAAACTTTCAAACCAAAAAAAAAAGGATAGGCCTATATTATGAGCAGTTAGTTGTCCCAGTTTAAAGAAATACTTCGCCTAAGGCAAAAGAAAATTCACAGAAGAGTGGAAAAACAATCAAGATAGTCGCAAGTGTTCAATAAATTGTGTAAAATATTGACATGTTTCCATAATTAGTTTAATCATGGATTGTTCACTTTAGATTTATGTTTTGCTTTAGAACGTATTTTAGGATTTTTTTATGAAATTTATATTAAATGCTTTATTATCAACAACGTATTTTTCATTTTCTTGACGCTTATTTATGTTTAACGCGCTTCTCAAGGAAGAAACAATAGCTTTTACGAAGGAAATATAATTTAATCACTTATTTAAAGGTTAGACATAAAGGTAATTAACCAACAATAAATAATCAGGATTTTTCCCAAACCTTTAAAATTGTAATGAAAACTTCCAAATAAATCAAACTTTTTTTGTTTTTATAGAGGAAATGTAATTAAAAATTATATCCTGGTTTAATTATGTTCTACAAAAAATTTAGCTATTATAGTATAGAAGCTAATTACGAGTTTCACTTAAACTTTAGGGAATTTAATTTATTCTAAGTGAATCAACTTTAAGAGGTTTTTATTCACTCTTTCTCTTTTTATTCATTTACAACTCGCTAGTGCGCACAAGCAAATCTGATGACATTGAACACTAATAATAATAATAATAATAATAATAATAAAAAGAAACAAATAAATTAAATAAAAACAAAAAAAAAAATATCACTAAACGAGTGGAGGAGCTGCCTTGTGGTAGCACTCCAAATCATTATCTGTCCACTTGTTGAAAGAAGATCTCGAGACCACTGACGTTTTAAACGACGGAAGGGATTGTCCGGGAGGGTCCGAGAGGAGAGATTTCTGGCTAAAGAGTTTATATGGTAGGACCGGATTTTTTTGGAATTTTTTATAAGTAGAGGAAGCAAAATCGGACACGAATGGGATGTTAAGGTCATTGTGGATTGTAAGATTCGAGACAAAGTAGGGAACGTTAACAATGGCATGCAGAATTTCTGATTGGCTTCGTTGAATATTGGAGCGCTTAGCGAAGCCACAAAGTTCTATTTCGCATGTCCAGATAAGTTTTAGATTGAATTGTATATTAGTCGTTTGTTTAGTAATATCAGTTTAGATCTATTGTCAAGTAATCTTTTAAGCAGTCTAAAGCGATTGTTCAGTTCTTGTCGTTTCAATCTAGTGTGAGGATTCCATGTCAGCCCAAGTAGCGGGCAACTTTAACATGAGGAAGAGGAATTCTATTGTAGTAAATTTGGAGCGCAGGTAATTTTTCTTAGACTAAAAGTGATATTTTCAGATTTTTCGGCGTTTAACTTTATTATCCAGTTCTTAAACCATGTTTCCAGGGAAGGAAGGTGGAATTGAAGGTTTCTTGCTGATGTTATGGGATGATTGTGAACTGAAAGGATTGCAGTATCATTCGCATAGGTAGCCGGGAGGTTTGAGAAGTGATAGAAATGTCAGCACTTTGTGTAGAGAACAGGGCCTAGCATGTTTCCTTGAAGTACTCCTGGCCTCTATTGGAAGGAAGAAGGAAATGGTACAGCCTATTATTACTCGGAAATACCTATCAGAAAGCAGGATTTAAGAATAAGTAAGTGAATGGAAGTATCCTCTTCAGCTTCCAGAGCAAGCCTTGATGCCAAACCCGATCAAAAACTTGTTTGACATCTAGAAAGACGCCAGAACAGCACTCTTCCGCTCAAGAGAGAAAGCGATGGTATCTATAACACTGTTGAATAGTTGAGTCTAATGCCAAACTGGTCATCTGGGATGAGGTTAGAGGAATCTAGGATAGGTAGGATGCGTTTGAGGAGGGGTTTTTCTAGTATTTTGACCATTGTAGATAACAGACTTATCGGACGGTAGGAACCTGGGAGATGTTTGGGATTCATTGGTTCAGGGTTCATACGAATATTGGAAAGTTTCCACTGTTGTGGAAAGTAAATGGTCTTTAAAACCACTGGAGTTATAGATGTAGGTTAGAAAAATGAGAGCTTTTTTTTTTGGGAAGGTTGCGAAGGATTTGTGCGGTGATTATGTCGGGGCCAGGAGCTTTTTTTTTAGTGATATGTAACGTAATAATGTAAGTTACATCAGAAGAGTTAAACGGCTTTGGGGGTGGAGAGAGAGGCAGGGGCGATTCGAGTTCTTCTTCGATTAGGCAGGTTGTTTCCGTAAATTAGGATGAGGAGTGAATATTTGGGAAAGGTAGGATGCAAACAAAGAGGCTTTTTCAGCATCCGATGCCCACGGGCCTTCTCTTGCCGCAAGGGTAACGATAGAGCTTTGTAGGAAGGTATTCTCTTAGTTGCATTCCAAAGTGATTTGTTGGTTAGTCGTATTTGTGTGAAATTGTGGAAATGTTCTTCTCTGTAGGTAGCCAGTTCTGTTCGAAGGATATATGTCAATACGTTGTGTGTGCTTATCAGTGGGATAGCGAGTGTGCTGTGCCACTTGGACCTCGCACGACGCTTTTCCATGATAAGTGTTCGTTGTATAGTGGGATGTTCTGTTTTTATTCATGCTGTTTATCTGTTTTGTTTAGAGTTGCTGCTTGTACTGAGTTCTGTATAGATGTAGTAATGTGTTGAACAACGTTATCGATCTTTTCATGTGACTTGAGAGGCTAAATACAAAATAATAAATCTTGTATTTTGCGTGGAAATAAAAAGCGCTGGCGTCGGTAACAGCATTTCTCTTAGCAGGCTGAATTCTTTGCCACTCTAAGTTATGCTCAATATCTTCGAAAATAAGATATAACGAGGAGAAATATTGCGATTGGCTGTGATAGTCTGGCCGCACTAAAAGCTTTAAAAAGCTTAGTACATCAGCGCAAGGAGTGTTGAAGAATGACATAAAAGGATTGGAATCCCTGGGGAACATAATAGCCTCCGGCTGGCTTGGGTGGCGGGATACAAGGGCATACAAGGAAATGAAGAGGCTGATAGACTGGCAAAGGATGGTGCCTCAAGACCGCCCATTGGTCTTGACCATTTCTGCGGCATCTCGTACAAAACCGCTTATGGGGCAATGAAGAAATAGCTTAAACGGAAACACACAATTATTGGAAAAACATTTTGGGGTAGAAGCACTCCAAGATCTCTACTAAGAGGGTATTTGTTTCAAAAGCTCGTACAAACTGCTTGGCAAAACAAAAATAGAGCTAAGAAGAATCAATGCTGGTGACAAGGCATTGCCTTTGATGTTTAAAATAAAAGTATAGGTATTGTTTCGTGTATTTATCCTATGAGGATTAATAAAAATCGTTTGAATCGTTTTCGTGAAATCGTGAAAAATCGAATGAAAAAAAACCATTCGATCAAATTTTCGTGTCAGATGCGGAACATACCTAATTAGTTAAACGGAATACCACGTTTTATACTGTATCCTGTGATTTTGTTCATTCACAAACGTACTCATACAAATTTATTGCTAATGCATTTGTTCTTTTTTTTTCAAGGGACCTCTCTAAACATGTATGTTCAGTGAACACTCAATTTCGAAAAATTGTCACATCTCGCAATACTTTTTACAACTTCTTCGTGAGAGAAAGTAATATTAGCTAAATTATAGGTAAACGATTGTTTAGGTCTCAAAAAAGACCAAATAGATCCATAGATGATGTTATATTGAAAGCACAATCATTAATTTAAAATTATAACAGAGGCCAGCTATATTAGATATAGTTACAGTAATTAAATTCTATAATCCATTTTAATGGAATAAATTAAAATTAGATTAATTGAAATAACATTTCCAGCATCAAGAATTCCGGTATCTGCAGGAAAATGGAAAGTTGTTTGAAACAATTCTGTTAGTACTACATTGATTCACTTATCTATGGGGGGGGAGACAGAGAATCCTTTGTCAAGGCAATTAGGGTTAAAGTCTGACTTCCCAGCTTCTTGACAACGGAAGTAGAAACGATAAAAGTTTTGTCTTTATCTTCTCGCCTAGTCACTTTACTAGCTTTTAGAACAAAACAAATTATATTGGACAAAATTCAACATCTTTTTTGGCACGAATTGACTATGTTTCTTTCTTTTTTTTATATATAAATATTGTCTTATTTCAAAAACAAAACAAAAATATTAAGAGAATGTAAAAATGTAGTATTGTGTGTGTTTAGCATTGTTGCAAGAATTCTAAACGCATAATTTTTGATTTCAAACTACAACATCATGACGATAAATTACAATTTGAAAACACGTGCCAATTTAATAACGAATAAGAATTTATTTAAAAAAAAATATATATATACATGTAGGCAACCAATATAAACTTGAGAATTGCCAAGTCTGCGTCAGATAAGTGAAGAGGCTATAAAATGAGCAATTATATTCGTTTTAGTAATAAAATGAATAAAATCCAAGTATGAGAATATTATGCATTCTTTTAATTTTTATAAGTGCAATTTTTTTCCCTTCATAAACTTTAACTGCAAATACAAAAAAAAAAAAATCTGGTGTGAAACACTCACATGACTTTCTCTCACTCCAATTTACATAATTACGTAATCTGTAGTTTTTCGAACTCTAATATATAACGCTTCTTCTTGTTATAATAATTTATTTGTTTAATTGCACTAAATTAGTTCGCTTCCTCTTTTTTTTTTTTTTTTTTTTTTTATATGTTGTTGCGAGAAAGTAGATTTTAATTGAATTAGCTCATGCGTAAATTTTCATGTTTATTATGGTAATCTTTCAATAATTTATGATTTGCGCCACATAGCTACAAACTCTAGGTCTAAGAAATGTTTTTTTACCTAAATATTATGAATTTCTTGGAGAAATTTTTGTGGATGTTTAACATCAATTTTATTTTGTTCCATTAGTATAAAAATGGCCAAATATAAAATGATGGGTTTAAATTGGATCTTGCCTAATTCCGTTTTGCTTTTTTTTTTTAACAATGGAATGAAAATACTGAATATTTGTCTTTATAGCTGACATTTAATTCGTATAAAGGCCGTAAATATAGGTTAGAAATGGATGATTGGTTCATAAATAAATTATTTTGCTTTTTTTAAATTATAAAACCTACAGAAAAAAAAAAAATTAATCTGATTTTTTCAAGGAAATAATTAGCTATAAATAATTAACCAATCACAGTGTAGAAATGAAGGCGTCAAATCAAGGCGTGTATGTTAGGCCAATCATAAATTTAGAATTATCATATGGACCACGCCCACATTTGACACTTTCATTTCTAGACTGTGATTGGCTAATTATTTATAGCTAATCATTTCTTTGATAAATCTATTTGATATAAATAATCAAATTGTGCAATAAAACATTTATATATATATATATAAATGCAAAAAGTCATTTCCTACACAATATATATTGCTTTATAAAATTAATGTGAGCTATGAAGAAAAAAATTCAGAATTTTCATTCAATTGTTGAAAAAAAAAAGGGCAAAAGAGAATTACGCAAGATCCAAATGTAAATCCGCCATTTTGTACTTTGCCGTTAATACGGATGGGGCAAAATAAAATTGATGCTAAACACCCATAAAAGTGGGTGCCTTTTGTCATAATCAATAAAGCTAATAAAGATAATTTAAATTTAAACCTAACTGCAAGGGTCTCGAAAACCTCAAAAACCAATTTTCCAGGCAAATCTTTCAATAAAAGTGATAGGTTTATTTCTATGCCGTTAGCATTCCAAACTTGAAGGAAATCTTATGGTCGTTTTTGACAATATTCCAAAAAACTCAAAAACCTACTCTGTGTAATGACAGCAATGTCAAAGCCTTTACAAAATATAACAAAAGAAAGAATAATTTATAACTAGTGGCCCCACAGTAGGCCGCTGCCTTTTCAATACAAAGGTATCAAAGACAAGCACCGACAAAAGCCACCTGGTCTTTGAAAATCACCGATGGGCGACCAAATCTGGCCACTGACCTAAATCACTGGTCACCGTCCTAACCAAGGTCGCACGCTACTAGAGATGTCTTAGTGTGAGAACTTACTTACACACTTGACAGTGTGTGAGTAAGACTAATATAAACTTCGCCCCACTGGAAGAGGGGATCATTATATCATCATCATTATACCAGTAGCCACATTATTATATCAGTATCATTTTACAGCAGCAGTTATACTTGAGTTCCGAGCGCGTCCCTATACAAGGAATCACGACAATTGATTCCACTACATCTGTAAAATGGCACTTCCGTTTTTTCTCAAATTTGGAATTCAAACAATAATTTTAATATATATTATTATTATTATTATTAATACATAGGTGGTAGATTCATACAATTGAAGTGGTGTTTTAGAACAAACCTTGGCGCTACTGTTTATCTCAGATCCTCTCAAAACAAATCAATTTTCTCCATAAAATGTTTCAAATGAGAGTGATAGATACTTAAGTATGTAAATAATACAAAAAAAACTTAAAAGAAAATCGTCCAAAATCTCGGGGAAAATTGCAAAAAAAACTGAAATAAACACACTAAACTTAAATATCGATTGATGGATTTTGCGTAAAACCTCCATGTCAGATGCGGTAGTAACACTTAAAAAGGATTTCCAAGTTTGAAAGCTTCCTGTTATTTTTTTGTTTTGTTTGTGAGATATTTTTTTCACTCACATACAACCTCTACACTTATAAACCATTCGCTAAAATTTTTTTTTTCCGTATTCTCAAGGGATCTGAAAACATGTTTTTTTTTTTTTTGTTGTAAACTGAATTTCCAGAATACACGATCACAAACCATTTTTTCTTAATAGGAGTAAGAGAAAGTAAACACTGACCTAACCTTTGTTTTGCTAGCCTACATTTCTATTTTATTACAAATTTATTTTCTTCTTCATGAAAAAAAAAACTACTAAATATATCTTTGCTACTGGGATTAAAAAGAAATTTTATATATTTATAGGATCAGTCGACCCACTTTTGTATACTGCAATAACTTTTGCAATATACAAACTTTGATAGGATATAATTTCTATTTTTTATTCGCCTCCGTCCTCCACCAAATGATAAAAAGATAGCCTTAAAAAGTAGACATTATTGTGTTTTTACTTTTATTTATTTATTTTTTTCTTTTAGATTATGTGAATAAATATTTAAAGGGAAAAGAAATTTAGAATGACGGCTGATTACATGTCTAAAAAAAAACAAACCTTTTTCCCTTCATATGTTGTCGTGACAACGTTATTTTAGCTTATACGCAGAAAAAAAAGATTTATTTCATTATGTGTAAAAATTTTTTATGCCAAAGAAACAATGTAATATATTAAACTCTACCAAAACCAGCGTTGGAAGTTTCATGTTACTGACGCCAGCCGTTACAGCGCTACCGTTCTCTCTTAGAAGCATCTCAACGTGTATTATATGCCCTGTAATATGCCCAGCTGTACAAAACAGTAGAATGGGCTTCAACAACTATCACGCTACTACCGCAAGCTCAGCTAAGTTCCCACTAAGAGCTACAAAATATCCTTAATATTTCTATGCTTAAATATAATATCAGATTTGAGCTTTCTTAATGATGAACAAAAGAATACAACACACACACTTTCTATATTATATAATTACTAGAAACACTTTTTTGTTCTTATTTAGTGGATCTCAACAATAGATTTGAGGTGGAAACTCAATTATGAAAATTTGACTTCGTCTTACAACAGTAAGAGATGGTACTTACTTACATACTGAAACCGGTTTTTCCCGATTGTGGGTAACGGTCAGGTTACTGCCCGCCTCCAATTGTCTCTATACCACCAGTCTCCTTCACTCAAACCTCGACCAGCCATCTGCTCGCCAATTTTCTCTTCCCATCTCTTCGTTGGTCTTCCTCTCCCTCTGTTCCTGGAAGGATTCTGCTTCCTTACCTCTTCGGGCCATCTTCTCCCTGGACACATTCTCCTCAGGTGCCCATACCAGTTTCAGCTTCCTTTTCGCTACCCTTTCCTCCACATTTTCCATTATATGCACTTCTCTCCTTATATCCATATTCCTCATTTTATCCATTCTAGTCTTTTGAATGCACCGCCTCCAATAATCCATTTCTACAATATTCACTTTATTGCAGAACTTCTGGCGTAGCAGTCTAGGTTTCCGGGTAAGGGATAGTAAACAAAAAAAAAAATCTGGACAGGGCAAGCACACGTCAGCAATATATATATATATATATATATATAGTCCATGGTCCAATCACAACAGTCCAATTCGTGTAATTATTTTGCGGGCAGATAGTTTTTTTACATTTTTTTTTTATTTATTCACAACTTATAGCAACGATTATGGCCATAAAAATTGGACTTAATTTTATATTATCAAAATAATTTAACTCCAAATGATTTGGTGAAAATATTTCTTTTGCCCTCCTTGTTAATTTATAGTACTTTAAAGGTTTTTTTTTAGGGGGTTTGTAAAAAGGTTTATTTAAGATTTCTTTTCCTTGCTTATTATTAAACCATTTAATTTAGCTAAAATTTATATTTTTTTTATGTTCAAACAAAATAATATAATAATAATCAAATATCTAAAAGTGAAATACCACGTTATTGTAATGTACTAACAATAACATAGAAAATGTACATTTTACTTGAGTACCATTGACTGTAGATGTAGCGGCATGGTAATGTAGCGGCAACAACTACGATAGCGGCAGTTCTACAGAACAATCAAGAATGGTCTGCTAGCCAGCTAAATAAATAGAGGGCACTTTAAAGGGCCTTCCCCAGTAAAACAGTGAGTGTAAACATGACGTATGTATTAGTGTTTCATTCCATTACTACTACGTCACCACTAACAGATATATATATATATATATACTTTTGCACAACCACCACCACATTCACACTTCTTCTTCTTCTCCTATATATGAGAAAGTTGCACAAACAATAGTACCTGCTGCATAAATACCCCCTTTTTCCCCACCAACAGTTCTTTTACAAAATCACAACATACAAGTGGATATTATAAATAAAAAAAAAAAAATCTGGTGTGAATCATTAACACAACTTTCTCTTACAGCTTTTTATTTTCTTTACACTGGCAACAGTTTTATTTAAACTTGAAGCTTGTTTATTAAATCTTTAATTTACTAACTTAAAATTGGGAAATTTGTGGTGGGGACAGATTATTGATCCATTCAAAAAAAAAAAAAAACCAGTTAGTGATTGTATGTGAATGTGATTAGATTATGATCCAGAAGAAAGTGGTCTAGATCAAAAATTTCAATACCACTTAAAAACTAACTCACAGATTCCATCATATCATACATATCTTCTAACATAATTTTACTGGGAAAATTTGGTACAAATAAAAGAGATAAATTGTGGTTTGGGTCCACAGAACTGGAAAGCATCAGAGAGATATTTTCCCGTGATAGCCTGTGCTTCTTTTTTATGATCATCGACTGGTTTATGGGCTTTCACGCCCATCATCAGGAAGGTTTTTGTCAGACCACTGTGAAAAGAGTGTAAACTACGTAAAGGAGTGAATAAACTGTATTTACTCTGTGTAAGACTATGTTTGCAAAACATCCTTACATGGCTGGTGAACGCTCGAAACCGGTCGATGATCACAAAAAGAAGCAGGCTTTAACATATCTGTGCAGTTGGCATTCCAAGTTTAAATGAAGCAATAAAGCTGATGTGAAACACTCACACGACTTTCTCTTACTCCAATTTACTGAAATTGCAAATTTTCATTACACTTATAATTCTTATTAATGTTAAAAAAAAAACCGTCGGTGTTTCTGTGGAGAAAATCTCAAATAAAAACAATTAAAAACTTGTTCAATAAATTCGCACTGCCGAGGAGTTATCTTCTAAGTATGCTGCCCCAAAAACTGAGCGACAGATGTTTCCATATGTGCAAGTGATGGGCCAAAAATATCTCGCCGAAGGAATGCTGCACCCTTATTAGAGATATGAGAAAAGGAGATACTGCTGAATACGAATTAAAGGCCCTATTCTTAGAAACCATTTCTGAAAGGTACCCCGAAAATATTTGGATACATATTTATTCGGATGGGTCAGGCATTGGATGCTGTCTCCAACGCGGGCGCGGGAGTCTATTTCTCAGTTTTTAGTTTGGCTGAACCGATAGGAAGGGTTGCCTCCAATTTAAATGGAGAAATAAGAACGGTTCTTTTAGCCCTAAAACAAATGCCTCACTTAAAGGTAAACAAGGTAATCTTATTTATTGACTCGCAGGCGGCGATAAAGGCATTAACTTACCTGGGCAGCGACCGAATCGTGCGACGTCATAGAATATCGTAAGACCATTAACGATCTAATCGACAAGGGAGTAGGAAGTAGTTTTACAACGGATCCCTAGCCATTGCAGCATAAAGGGAAACGAGGAAGCGGACAGACTAGCCAAGTCAGCGGCAGGTATGACCCAGCCACAGGAGGAATCCATTTCATTTGAAACGGTTAAGCGACTTCTCCCGGGCAAGTGTGAAAAAGAAAACGGTAGAATTACATGAGATACAGTCAGAGGGCAAGCGTTGGGCGATCCTCCGTCAGAGCGTGTTGCCAAATAATCTGTCGCGAAGCGAAGCAGTGGGCCTGCTTCCGATTATTAACCGGACATGATTACCTACAAGCACATTTATATAAAATTGGGTTAGTCGATAATCCGGATTGTGTTCACTGCGGGGCCGAGCACATGACTGGAGATCACCACTTCGAGTGCGATGCCCTTGCTGATTTAAATACACCATCTAATGACGAGCTTTCAGCAAGAGCCAAGATATATTGGGCTGCTAGACGACGAATGGGGGGAATGCCAACTATGACGTAGGGCATTGGAAAAAAAGAAGTAGTAAATTCGTATTTCCGGTGAAACAATTTGCTTCAAATTCGGAATTTTGATATCACATTATGTAGATAATAAATAGAATTGTATAATAAACTGAAATAGTACTTTAGAAGAAAACATAACCCCACCCCTTCACCAAAAACTTGCCTTAAATGAATTTTTCCAGAGAAATGTTAAGAATAAAATTTTAGCTCTTAATATATACAATTAATGTAACATTTTTAAAGAAAATCTTTGGAGCTGTTTTCGTCAAAAATCACAAAAAAACTGAAAAAAAAAATTCATTTAGTGAAGTGGTACTTCCGGTTGATGGATTTTGCCTGAAATCTTCGGGTTCTGATAGTGATCTTGATAATGCCTAAACGGAATACCAAGTTTGAGCTTCCTGCGACTTTTCCGTTTTTGAGATTTTCTGTTCATACACATACATACACATACACACACACACACACACACACACACACACACACCAGCATTTTCTAAAAACCACTTTTTAGGACTCAGTGAACCACAAAATATATATTTCCGGTGAAAACTCAATATCGAAAATTTGAAATGATTACAATACTTCCTGTTACTAGGAGTCAGAAATTGGAATTCTAGCAACGCTATCAATATACGTTATGATATATGGATAGTAGAACTGTAGATTTAACTGGATTGGGCTGTAGAGTATTTTTTGTACAAAGTTACTGCTTTGGCGTTACCGGAAATTAATTAAATATTTAAAATCTAGAAATGTTTAAAATAATAGAAAAAAATCTATAATTACCACACCCGCACTCCTAGAAATACTTTTTCACAACCCTGATTAAAAACTTTAAACTAGATGCTATAAAAAACCACAGGAGATTTATAAAAGTAAAGTAAAGTAATGCCTATTTTTTCAGGCGGACTTAACGTCCAACTACCAAATTAGGTGTCGTGGACGGGGGCGGAAGCACCTACTTTACTATTAACATTTTTTAAACAAATATAAAATTTAGTTATACGCTGGATTCGAACTGGGGTCCTCCCACTTACAAGTCCATGCTCATAACCAATACACCAACACCCGCCCCCACAGGAGCTTTATATTAATTTTCATAATTTTTCTTTTTGCGAAAAAAGTAAAACTTATTCATAAATTTTTTACGAAAGTAAAATATAAAATAAATAGACTTTCACGGAATACTGGTATTCTGCGGACACGCGGGTGATATATATGCTATTCTATAGAAATGAAAAAAAAAATTATCTGTAGGTTCTTAAAATTTAATGTTACATTTGTAATGTTAGCAGAAATTGATGGTTGGTAAAGGTGAAGAATGAAGCACAAAACTGCCTAAGGTATTTTTACATACACAATTTAATTTGCGTACTTCTTTAGGATAAAAGAGTATAGTGAGGATTGAGTAAAAACGACCTTGTCCATCTCAGTTTTTCACTTCCCTCTGTTTCAAGCCACCCCTGCCCTCTAACCTTTTCTCCCCCAATACTCGGAGGCCTTGTTCTAAGTCATTCGACCATCGCTTTCGTTGTCATCCTCTGCTTCTTCCTTCTGGTGGAAGGCTAGTCAGCAGCCCCTTCTTTATCCTGGCTTGCTCCATTCTTTCCAGTTGGTCCCAACCACCCGGTCCTGTTCATTTTTTTATTTCAATCTACATTTAACCTAATTCTCCATATTCCTAGCAATTCTTCATTTGACCTGGCTTACTTAATATTTTCTTTTAGACTTCAAAGTAGACGCTCTAACGGAAGACGTTCAAACTGAGAAGACGTTCATTTAGCGTGATTAATATTATTTTAAACAGTATTACTTGAC
This sequence comes from Triatoma infestans, assembly GCA_011037195.1. NCBI lineage: Eukaryota > Metazoa > Arthropoda > Insecta > Hemiptera > Reduviidae > Triatoma > Triatoma infestans. The sequence continues at coordinate 22,058 of JAAEAF010006621.1, forward strand.
TTCAATAGATAAATGGTTGAAACTTTCTGCAACGACCAGTAACAGGCTGCTTTTATATCCACCCCGACGATTTTATTCCTTTCTGTGGTAATCCCAAGGTACCTAAAGTTTTTCAGAGACATTTTCTGTGGTAGCCTGCTTCGTTTTGTGGTCATCGACCGGTTTCGGGCGTTCGCCCATCTTCAGGATGCGTTTTTCAGACAGCGTGACAATACAGACTTGCACAGAGCAAACTTAGTTTTCACACTCTGTGTGTGGAAAGAGTGTGAAAACTAAGTTTGCTCTGTGCAAGTCTGTGTTGTCACGCTGTCTGAAAAACGCATCCTGAAGATGGGCGAACGCCCGAAACCGGTCGATGACCACAAAATGAAGCAGGCTACCACGGAAAATGTCTCTGATGCTTTCCAACTCTGCGGAACCAACCACAACAACAACTACCTGAAGTTTTTGACCACTTCAAACTTAGGGTAACAAGAATTTATAGCTTCCTGATCGTACCTTTTTGTTTGCTTATATACTTTTTTGATACGCCACCGGTGATGCTACTGGATGTTAATTATTACTACAGCTAGTTTGAATGCTAGTCTATTGGCGGCCCTCCTGCATCAAAAATTCGTAGCAAATCTGTCCAAAAGATGGGTATCCTTTTGTGCTTCGGTTGCATGAAGCCATTCACCTAGGGTAAAGGGAGCCGTGATATAGAACTTTAGTTATTCAGCCGAATGTTGATTTGCTAGTAACTGAGATAAGATCAAGACCTTGATATAATTGTTGTTTGATTAATCATAGTGGACTTTTTTGTATTTCCATTTTTATCTGAGTTAAGTTAATTTAAGGAAGGTTTTGAAGGATATGTCGTTAGTCTTACCTCTAAATTGCTATTTCACAATATTGTGCAGTTCTTCCATCTTGAAGGAACAAAATATTTGATAAAAATGCCAACTTTGATGAAACTGTAGGAGAAAATGAAATGTAATTATTACACACCGGAGATTTTCATCTCATGTGGTTTCTCTAATAAATTACGAAATAAATTATTCAATGATCTGAATTAAAATAGGACTTGAAAATATATTATATTGATGACCCAAAATATTTGCGTCACTCATTTCGTTGGCAGTTATAGCAACATTATTCCATTAACATTAGCAACTAATATCCCACTCTTGACCAAATCTGTCACAGACCATTATCTCTCTAAACAAGTCATGTTTATTTGTGAAACGCATTGACTGACATGATTGACTGGATTTAACTCAAATAGACGTGACTATATTGAACTAATATTGATTAACTAATAAAGAATATCCTAATGGTTAATTAAAATATATTTGACAGTCTCACACATAATAATATCGAACTTTGGCCTGATATTATTTGAAATAATTACAATTATTTTAAAAGAAAATTGAAATAGTAATTTATTTCATATTAGTTAACGTGTTCACTGATTGAGATTCTTAATGAAATGGTGCCCTCAAGCGAGGCAATAGGATCGATACCAACTGGTGGTGTTAGAAGGTAAATAATGCCATTTTAACCTGCTGACATGTCAAGCTGCATATAACAATAATCTGCACCGCTACTCAACAAGAATATTAATGTTTAATGTTTTACATTTCCATTTGGCTATTTCCTTTGAAATAGAATAGAATTGTATAATTTTATTTTCCCTTACTACATCCTTTAAAAGGAAGCATTCAGATTATATCCAATGTTTGGAAATTGAGTTTTTACCGGAAGAATAATGACAGAAATGTTGTTAGTTAATTGGATATAAATGTGTATTGGTATAAAGTTATATTAGTTTTATGTATTCTTTATGTTATAATTTTGCATATTTGAGCATTGTTAACTTTGCAGGAAATATCTTATTATAACTTTCTCTTAATCCTAGTAAGAGGAAGTATTGTAATCGTGTCAAATTTTCGATATCGAGTTTTCAGCGGAAATATCTGTTTTGAGGTCCCCTGAGCCCAAAAAAGTGGTTTTTAGAAAATGGTCTGTATGTGAACAGCATACCTCAAAAATGAAAAACCGTAAAAAATTGAAACTTGAAATTCCGTTTTTAGCATCACCATAGGAGAACTGACAGCACATTATCAGTTCAAAGCTTTGCTAAACTAAAATGCCTCAACCGGAAGTACCACTTTACTACTATTTTTTTTTTTTACTTTTTGCGATTTTTTTAAAACCAAAAATGGCTCCAACGATTTTCTTAAAACTTGGTTCATCAACTACAGGTACAAAGACCTACAACTTTTATTTGAAATATTTCTCCGTAAAAATTCATTTAAGGGTACTTTAGGGAGGGGTAGGGTTACGGCTTCCTCTTAAGTGCTATTTCACTTTCTTAGACAATTCTGTCATCTAAATAGTGTTAATTAGAATTAAATATGTTGTTGAAATCGGATGACCGGAAAAGCGTTTACATTACCACTTTACTAAATGATTTTTTCACTTTTTTGCGATATCTCGAAAATAGCTCCAACGATTTTCTGAAATTGTTGTGGTGGTTGGTTCCGCAGAGCTAGAAAGCATCAGAGACATTTTCCGTGGTAGCCTGCTTCATTTTGTGGTCATCGAGCGGTTTCGGGCGTTCGCCCATCTTCAGGATGCGTTTTTTCAGACAGTGTGACAACACAGACTTGCACAGGGTAAATTCAGTTTTACACACTCATTTCACACATTCATTTCTCACACACTCATTTCACATCACACACATTTCAGAGTGTTTCAGAGTGAGAGAAGAGGGCGTTCGCCCATCTTCAGGATGCGTTTTTTCAGACAGTGTAACAACACAGACTTGCACAGGGTAAATTCAGTTTTACACACTCATTTCACACATTCATTTCTCACACACTCATTTCACATCACACACATTTCAGAGTCTGTAAAACAGAATTTGCTCTGTGCAAGTCTGTATTGTCACACTGTCTAAATAACGCATCTTCAAGATGGGCGAGCGCCCGAAACCGGTCGATGACAACAAAATGAAGCAGGCTACTACGGAAAATGTCTCTGATATTTTCTTGAAACTTCCTATATAAACTACACATACAAAGATCTACATCTTTTATTTAAAACATTTCTCTGGGAAATTCATTTAAGGGCACTTTTAGGGGAAGGTTGGGGGTTATGTTTATCTCTAAAGTGCTATCATCATACTTTATTATACAATTCTATCATCCAAACACCTTTAATTAGAAATAAATAATTGGCCAAAATTCCGTGTTTCAAGAAAATTAGGTAAACTGAAAGTGCGCTTTTACTGAACAGTTTTTTCAGTTTTCAAGACGAATTTCACTAAATTTGGCACGCAAACTATAAAATTTGACAATTATAATTTTTGAGAACTGGAGTAAGAGAATGTTGTGTGAGTGTTTTACTCCAGATTTTTTTTTTTTTTTTAATTTTTTTAACGCAACGAATTGAAATGGTTACTTTGGCTGGCTGATGCTATCTTTTATTGCAACAAGAAGCGTAAGTTTTGGAGTATAGAAGAGGGTCATAGTTGGTGCTCAACAGCACTTGTTCTTCTCCTGCCTCTAGACTCCTGAAACACCCTTGACTTTAAGTTTGCAATATAAGTGTCCTTATATTAAGTGCCATATAAATGTAGAATTTTCTAACATACTCTTGTAAGTTCACAGAATTTTTTTTTTTATAATATATATTTCTTTTTTGTTATGAAAAATGCATCTTTATTTATACTTCACTAAACAATTCGCTAAATCCAATTGTTTTGAATTCAAACTGATCAAAATATCTGTTGAAAAATGGACAACTTTAAAGATGATCTTTTCCAGAGTCAATCTCTAAATTTCAGCAACGCTTCTAAAAGTTGGTACTTCGTAAATACTAGGTACTATTAGAATTTAATAGATGCGGACATATAACCAACCTTATAAAGATTTAAAAATTGTATTTACATAATAAATAATATATTATTATATTTTATATTAATAATAATAATAATAATTTTACCTTCATATAAAAAAAGTTTTTAAATAAACCTTCGCTCATGAAAAACTTTAAATTTACAAGGAATCACATTTGGAATGAATTCAGTTAATTATATCACTTACGTGGATGCTGTCAACACTTTATTGGTTCTATCATTTACAAAAATAAATGATATAAAAACAATATATTTCCTTCACTTCTTTCATGAATCAAAAATGTTATACGTACACACACACACACGCGCACACACACACACAGAAATCTACTTTAAAAGTAAATTAAAATAACTACAAAAAAAAAAATATATAAAGAAACATAAAAAATAAAAAAAATAAAAAAATAGAATGGAAAACACGAAATGGTAATTTTAAATAAAATAATGGTTTAAAGGCAAACTCTCAACTCAGAAAGTTTTGGTTAAGTTAGTTTCAACTTGGGAAAACAATCCTGCCGTCCACTAACCCATTACAAAACCAAACCAACCCTGATGAGTTCAGTTTCAACAAAAAACTCAAAACAAAACCTTTATAATAATAATAGATACAAATATTCATGATTACCGTAAAAAAAAAAAAAAAAAAACAGTTCTTGCATATTCAAGTAAAAATTTAATAAGGTATACCATATTTCATGTTTACTTATTACTTTCTCTCCTTTAGAATCGCAATTGCTCAGCTGCGGGCCTACTCACAAAGCTACCAAATTTCTTACGGCAGTAAGATGAATTATTTAGGATTAAATCCAATTTTCAAAATTGATCAATCGTATGAAATATATAATTTTGAGGTATCTTCAGCCTTAGAGGCGATAATCCCCCATGCATTGGTCTAGTTCAGTGGTCTTCAAACTTTATCGATCCACGGAACCCTTAGAACTATTAGGTTTTTTTCAGGGAACCCCATTCCCAACCTTAGAAAGATATATCTTAAAATAACATTTTGAAGTAAATCAATATGTTACAGATACTTTATGTAAAGACAATTAAAAGAAAAGTATTGTAATTTTTTTAATGTAATTTACATTATTGACAGCATTAACTCGTGCTCCAGGTTTCATCTACCTTTGCATTATATTTAGTGACTGAGATATACTTGCATTTTTTTTTGTACACAAACTGTTGAAATCTAGCTCTTGTGATGGATGCCAGAAATATAAAAATATATTTCATTTGAAATTATCAAAATTATGAAGAAAATGTAACATTCGCTGGCAAAAGGGGCTATTCAGGTAGAAGACCGCCATTGTCTTTTAGAGTTCATAGAACTCGGTTAGCATTGTCTACCCCTTCTCATAGGGGAAGATTTGAACTAACAATTAGAAGGCATTCTTTGTTAAAACATAAGAGTTTATTCTAACTAGTTTCAGTATATTAATAAGCATATTATTGTGTTATTGAAAAGTACTTAAATTCACTTAGAGAATATCAATTTTAAAAACAGTGTGATCTCTTGATTATTTCTTAATACATATCTCTCTATCTTAAACATACACACAAGCCCTTTATTAAACCGCTCGTGCTACACCAACTACCACAACTAAACAACATTTCACTCTCTATTGATGTTATCTACAATCGCATTTCATATTGTATTCTGGATGAATAAATGTATCTTTATATTTTTTAGTTAGTTAGTAAACACTAATCAACTAATGTCAATGCTTCATAATTTTTATTTTGACTCGCGGAACTACCCGAGGTTCCGTGGAACACAGTTTGAAGACCCACTGGTCTAGTTGATAGCGCTCTCGCCTTTGGTGCGAGAATTCATGGTTCCATTCCTGATTGTTTTATAATGGCGCGTCAACATCCATGGGCATTTGGCACCAGGAGCCTTCTCAGTGTTCTTTCGTTATAAACAACACTGTCCATGACCAGACAGTAAGCTGTAGAGGCTCTTAGGTGTTTATGTAAACAAAATATCTGTATCAGAGACATTTTCCGTGGTAGCTTGCTTCATTTGTGGTCATCGACCGGTTTCGGGCGTTCGCCCATCTTCAGGGATGCGTTTGTTGATACAGTGTGGACAACACACAGACTTGACCAGAGCAAAAGTAGTTTCACACGAACTGAGACGTCTTTTTAAAATACATTTTACTGAATAATGTTGCCGTACCCCCCCCCCCCCCCCCCCATAAAATGACGGTATATGCTACCCCAGTGATGGCGAACCTATGACACGCGTGTCAGTGCTGACACGCGAGCTCATTTTTGGTGACACGCATCTTCAAAGATAAAAAATTTCATAATTCAAAAAAATTTTTTTTTTTCTGATAATGTAGCTCATATAGTTAGCAACTCTCTCTGTTTACTACATATTTTGTGTTTAGTTTGTTTCATGGAAATTATAAATACCGATTAACATTTTTTTTAATTTTATCCCTGAAAAAGACAATAAATTTGTCGAAACGTTGGAAAAGATTTAAAAAAAAGTGTACATTTTATTGACCGCTCCTCGAGATCTCCTTTAGTTGTTTTGCTAACAATTTTTTCATCCACATATTTTTGTGAGACATTGTTCTCAGCATTAAATAATATTAAGACAAACAAACGGAATCGGTTAACAGATGAAGTCAGTGGCGCTTGCTTGGCCTTGAAATGTACCAAGTATAAACCCGAAATAGAAGATTTAGCAGACAAACTTCAGCACCAAAAAAGTCATCAGAGACATTTTCCGCGGTAGCCTGCTTCATTTTGTAGTCATCGACCGGTTTCGGGCGTTCGCCCATCTTCAGGATGCGTTTTTCAGACAGTGTGACAACACCGACATGCACAGAGCAAACTTAGTTTTCACACTCAAGTTTGCTCTGTACAAGTCTGTGTTGTCGCACTGTCTGAAAAACGCATCCTGAAGATGGGCGAACGCCCGAAACCGGTCGATGACCACAAAATGAAGCAGGCTACCACGGAAAATGTCTCTGATGCTTTCCAGCTCTGCGGAACCAACCACCACACCAAAAAAGTCACTAATTTTTCATATATATTTATTTTCTAATTGTATAAATTTATATTGTTTTTCTGTTTTTGTTCAATTATATTTTATATATATATTACTTGATTTTGTATGTTAAGTGTCAATGAAATATGTAAGACAAGTCTCTAAATGTAAACTATTGGTTTCATAATTTTGGCTTTTGTATTTTAAATGGCATTAAACAAATAATTAACTTGATGAGTGACACGCCACGAGAATTATGTTTTTATTTTTCAAAATTTGACACACCGAGCTCAAAAGGTTCGCCATCACTGTGCTACCCCCTGTAGGGCTATTTCAGTTTATTATACGATTCTATTATCTACATTATATTAATTTGTGAGTGTTGTCCAAATTCCAAGTTTGAAAAAATCAGTTTACTAATCCAGCTTTTTTTGTTTCAGTTTTCATTAAATGGTATACTAATATAGAGACTATTCTAATAGAGACTAATATCGAGAGTGTTCTACTACATTCTACTATAAAATCATTATCCAAATCACCTCATCCTCAAAACATTCCGTAAACTAAAGAAACATCCCTTTAAAAACCACATGCCATTCCATGCCCGAGCCATCTATATTCCGTTCTTTCATCTACACAAATACCATCTCATACAAAATCATGCATATTCTAAAGTCTATCATTCCCAATCTCAAATCTGGTCTCTACTCCTCCAACAAACTCAGCAAACAGTTCACTAAACTCAAAAGACCCCATTGAAACTTATGACAAAACGAATTCTGTTTATAGCATACTTTGCACTGCACCAAACTGTAACGCATGTTACATTGGTGAATCAAAACAACAACAACGAAAAACACTTAGACAACAAGAACTAGGCAGACATAGCTAACAAAAAATTGATAGTACAGCCCTCACAAAACATGCATTCACCCTTGGCCACTCTTTTGATTTCCGAAATGCTTCTGTCCTAACCACCCATTCCAACCACTTGAAGCGACTTATTTCTGAATCTATCCACATCAACTTCAACCTTAACTCTATCAACTACAAAAAAGACAAGGACGTCATTACCTTCTTACAACAACATTTTCCGTTTCTTAAAAAAAAAAAAAAAGATCCCCCCCCGTCACACTAAATTACACATACCAACTTTCTATAATTTCCACTCATTTTATACTTTATTTATATTCATTTATTTCTCTTATAATTAATAATTAATTTGTTTTTCATTTCTACCACTCTTCATATTTGCTAACTTGAAAAATTTCCCCTCTCTGTTTTCTTTGCAAGCATACCTTACTCTACAACCAAATAATATAACCTCTTCCAACATTTAACTCTCCATTCTTCCTTAACAGTTATCATATCTTTTTAATATTATATGTTTTAATTTTATCATATAATTTTCTTTATATCCGTATTTTTGTTTTGTAGTTCCTGAGGAAGGACATCAAAGGTGTCCGAAACATCGAACAAACTTTTTAAAAATAAAAAGTTTCTTCTTTGGCCCCAGTCAACTAATTTTTTAGCTCATTTAATTAACAACGGCCAAACATAAATATTGTTTACATTGATATTTCAATGTAACTATGAGATAATTGCAGTTAGAGAAAATCGTGTTGTTTTTTTGAAACCGAATATTGTTCGAAATTGGAGCAACCTCTGTTGTTTCACTTAATATATTATATGACTTCTCACTAAACATTGATTGGTGACAGTGTATGGATGGGCCTGTTAAATAGTTGAGTATTAGGTGGTTTATGGTATACCACGTTTCTACTACTATATCGGATGTAGTTAGTAGAAGTGATATGGTAAACCATGAACACCAAACCTTACCCCTATTAATTTGGATCAAAATGCGCCCATTGGGGTTATATCATGTTTCCAACATTTTGGAAGATTCCTCGAATAAGATTACGAATACGATTCCTATATTCCATTTTCTTTAAATATAGCAAGTCGATACTTTTTTTTTTAAAATCAATTGACTTTAGGGTTTTTACAGTTGGGGTTATGTCCCCTAAAATGATTTCAATTTTATAAAGTATCAAATAAGTGGGAAACAGCAAGGAGAA
>JAAEAF010006622.1:0-61615 GCA_011037195.1 Triatoma infestans
TGGCGGTGCTCGCCCACTTAAACACAATCTTGGAATATTCAACTGTTCAGTCACGACTGGTTCGGTTGTATGTAAATCCATCATTCCTCTATAACAAAATGAAAGTTATTAGTCAAATACAAGAAGTAAATTCTTCACCAAGATACAAAAAAAAATCCAAATACTTTTCTTCCGGAATATAACATGGTCTTGTTGTAATATTAATATTAATTACCTCCCCACTGGTAACGCCATTGTTCTGGTGCATATAGCATACAAGTGTCTTTCTTGTTCTTCAATAAACTCATGGTCGCTAACTTCTGGACGCTGAGTGATAGCTATGGTAACTGGTTCAGATGACTGTAATAATCTTCGCACTTCATTAACTCTCTGATCTTTACTGAACCTTAACTGCAGCATCTAAATTTTTCAATAAAACATAATATATAAGATATTTTGTTGTTGATTTTTGTTTTTTTAAATCCTATTTTCCATAAAATTGCAATGTTTAGCAAATAAATCTCTTCTGTATAAGATGCCACTTAATGATCTATAAATTTATTATGAACAAAATCGCAAAACATCGGCGATAATAGTTCATGGTATAATTGATGATATTAACTGGGGAGTAGAAGAAAGCCCTACATAGAGTTGTACATTAAGACTCACTGGCCCCGCGCCCCTCGCTATTTAAATTGTTGAGCGTTTTTATAAAACTGATACTGAGAAAGTTCTGTTTTTTGACTGTATAACATTTGAGTGATTATTAAGTGAATTTCTGAGCTTGACGAGTCACAAAAGCCTGTGTACAGCTTTGTGGCTTTCTGGTCAGCGAGTGGTCTCCTGCGTCCACGTCGCCGGGGCTGGACACCAGACAGAGTTTGGAAGTGAAGTTGCACCATTTCTGTCTGAGCAAAAGGGAAATATTCACTTGTAGAGGGGACGGAGGGCCCCCAACCGCTCTTTTCAGAGCGAGGGTGTAAGCTTCGGCTTGAGCCCATTGTATATATTGTAGTTTTAATTGTAAATAGTAAAAATTAAGCACTTTAATACTGATATGACAAGCACACCGACGACAGCTAGATCGTCTAGTCCGTTCTCGGACATTGAAGTGACTCCACCGAGTCTAAAATTTCTGACCGGTGGTATCAGAAGAAAGTTATTTAGAGACGAGCAACCACAGGTTGCGAAAACTTTAAAAATGGTCAAAGAGATCATAACTGACAAGGTAGATCCTACTGAAGCGAACAATCTACCCGAGAACACAAAAGATAATAGCCGCAAGGAGAGTGGTATCGCAAATGGGTATGTGACCGGTGATCCCCTCCTAGAGCGAGCGAGATAGAGCTCGAAATAATGTCCTACTGCCAGGACCCAAGTGTCAAGATAAGCAAGAGTAACACCTTGTTCATTACTAGAAACGTAAAGGAAGTGACGGCCCTCGTAAACGAGATGGCCACTCGTGTCGCCCGGCTTGAGGGCAAACTTGCTGCGGTGGACGACGAGACAATAAAAAGGCAGCAAGCCTTGGAGATGGCGGTTCTCTGTATATTGGAGAACACAGACCAGATCAAGGCGGATACGACGAAATTGTCCGTGTCTCCGCTTGAGGCAGCCCGTAAGCCGGTAAGAGAAAGCAAAGGTACGGTCGAAGTAAAGAAAAAAGACACCGCAGGATCATCATCCGCAACGGCTATTTCCTATGCGGAAGCGGTGAATAAAGGAAGCCAGCCTGAGGGAAAGCAGGCTAAGACTAAGTCTAAGACAAAGTCAACAAAAAATCAGGAGAAAAAGAAAAAGCAGCCTGAAAAGAAGGCAGTGAAGCAGCCACTGCCAAAGAAAAAGCACGTGGTCCTGATCAGGCCACAAGATGAGTCGGCAGTGCAGACAGGTGACCAAACGAAAGAAATACTGAAGGGCAGTCTTAACCCTTCTGAGGAAGGCTGGCAGGTCGTATCCCTCCGACGAGTCAGAAATAAGACGCTCCTAGTCGAAACAGGAGGCCCGGAGCAAGCACAAGCCTTGCTGAACAATGAGAAGTTGAGGAACGCTGGTCTGCAGGCTGAGCTGCCTAAGAAGCGGCTTCCAAAAATGATAATCTTCGACGTGCCAGGCGATCTTGATGACGCAAAATTTATCAAAGCCTTATATGACCAAAATTTGGGATCGGTATTGCCGAAACCTGAGTTCCAGGACTCCTTTCGAGTGTTGGCTAAGACAGATAAGAGCAAGAACGGTTTGCAAAATTGGGTAGTAGAAGTCACGCCAAAAATGCGTGACGGGGTTTATATTATGCGGGAACCCTGAGTCGTGACAGGGTTTATATAGAGTGGAGTCGTTGTAAGGTAATGGACCACAATCAGGCGTCACGTTGCTACAAGTGTCAAATATATGGGCATGTGGCAAAGACTTGCAAGGAGAGACATCTCACTTGCGGACACTGTGCCACGAAGGGACATAGTTATGATAAATGCCCAAACAAAGCCGAAGCCCCGGCATGTGCCGCCTGTAAGGCGTTCCATAAGCTACACAACCACTCTGTGAAGAGCACGAAATGCCCAGCATACCAGAATGCTTTAGACCGTCAACTTGCCAACACAGACTATGGCAGAAGTCCATAATAACACGGCAACTGGCCTGAAATGTAGTAATGCTCAAAAGTAGTAATGGCGGAAGCACGAGAACTCATCTACTCAAGGGGCATAGATGTTGCACTAATCCAAGAGCCCTACACGTTCAAAGCGAGCGTTAAGGGCCTTGGATTGCAGCATTGTATCATTCACGCTTCGTGCAACGGATGGATTTGGACTGCAGTGGCGGTGTGCAATCCAGACATCACTCTATTGCGTCTTCCTCAGTACAGTACAGCACCAGTCATTGTACATGCGTGCGGTTAACTGCGGCAAATGGCGTTGAGTTGATGCTGGTGAGCTTGTATTGCCAACCGTCATGCGACACAACGCCATCTATACCTCATTTAAGTCGGCTCATAAGAGAAAACAGGGGAAAAAAGATAATTGTGGCCGCTGACATAAATGCATGGTCACCCATGTGGCACGATGACGCACTGGACGATAGAGGCAGACACTTCGAGGAGTGCTTTGTCGCTAATGATCTGTGTGTTGTCAACGTGCCCGGACATATGAAAACGTTTGCTGGTAATGGGAACTGCGCGGAGCACAACCTTGATGTAACCTTGTGTACAGCTTCGGCAGTTGACAGGGTGCACGGTTGGAGGGGGTAGACTGGGTAACTGGTGATCATAGGGCGATACTTTTCGAAGTTGCCTGGGACACCAGGCCATGTGCCACCTTCGAGGGTCTAGAAAGATTCTCAGTCAAATGTGTTGACTGGGAAAGATATAAGGCACTCCTCCAGCGCAGAATTGACACGCTAAATGTCCAAGGGGATACCATTGATGGTGTCGATATAGCGGTCACAGAGCTGCTGAGGCAATAGTTGGCACAAGTGGGGAAGTGCTTAAGAAAATACCCACAAGTCGCACACGCCGTGTTCCTTGGTGGACACGGGAGTTGACTGTGGCCAAAAAAGACGTTGCTAAGAAGCGGAGAAGATACCAACGGGCACATAATGGTGAATCCCGTCAAAGATACATAGATGAGTATCGAAGTGCTCGAAAAAGATACAAAAAGATGGTGCATCAGGCCAAGACTTCTAGCTGGCGGGAGTTCGTGGAGTCAGAAGGCAATAATGATCCGTGGGGCATTGTGTACAAGGTGCAAACAAGAAAAATTAGGACCGACTTGGTACTCGCTAGTCTAAATATAGACGGAGTGCCGGGTGCTGGGTCCTGGCAGCGATCGACAGAGCATTTATTGAAAGTGCTTCTTCCTGAGGGTTGTCCTTTGGACGACACTCAATTGCAAAAAAGTCGTCGCGAAGCAGCATACGAGTCACCAGCTCTCACGGACTCCATCACAGAATTTGATATATATGATGTTAAGTATGTTATTGGCGAGATCAAAAATAAGAAGGTTCCTGGCATAGATATGATAAATGGGGAAATTGTCCAGAAGAATGAGGACGTATTAAGCCAATATCTGCTCGACCTTTTCAATGGATGCCTGAGAATGGGATATTTTCCCAGTCAATGGAAAACAGGGCTTGTAAAAGTTTTATATAAAGGATTAAACAAGCCCGTTGATAATGCAAAGTCGTATCGATTGATACAACTCCTGCCCGTTTTCGGGAAACTGCTGGAGAAACTGATTATAATGAGATTAAAAAGCTTTATCAGTTTCAGTCCCAACCAGTATGGTTTTGTATCGAGATGATCGACGACAGATGCTATCATGAAAATCCTCGAATGTCCGTGGCAGTGGGCACAAGTACGTTCTCACAGTATTCCTGGACATAGCTGGGGCCTTTGATAATGTCTGGTAGCCGACTGTTTTGGAGTCACTTAGAAGACGAGATTGTCCACCATGGCTTCTAAAACTTATACAAAGTTACCTAACCCAGAGGGTGGCGATGTTAGTGACTCAAGCCGGCGAGGTCTCACGACCAATAACCAAACGTTGTCCGCAGGGCTCGGTAGTGGGCCCGTTCCTGTGGAACCTGGTGATGGAAGAGCTGTTAGAACAAACTGATAAATTGGATTACTGTGACTCAGTTGCATACGCTGACGACCTAGCAGTAGTTGTCCATGGAGATTCTCGTAGGGAGATAGAGGAGCGTGCTTGCACGGCTGTGTCCCAAATAAAAAGATGGTGCCAAGGGGAAAAGCTGCAGATTTCGTTTGAGAAGTCAAAAGTGATGCTCATCCCAGTCGTCCACCTTGGATCCGGGTGGACGAACAAAGAATGTAACCCACGTAACCCAGTTTGAATATCAGGGCGTGCTCCTGGATTGGAATCTTTCTTTTAAGCCCCACATTCAGCGAGTTGCCTCAAGATGTCTCAACTTATACCAGGGGATCAAAAGAGTAGCCCGTGGAGAGTGGGGGCTGAAGACTGGTGTGGCTCTGACCATCTACAAGGGCGTAATAGAGAATGTCGCAACGTACGCAGCTGCCTGTTGGGCTGACAAGCTGACATGCAGTCGTACAGCGGCATTCTATTAAGAATGCAAAGAGCTATTTTATGCTCGGTGACTAGGGCCTATGTGACATTATCCACGGTCTTCTTACCGGTGATCGCTGGAGTGTTGCCGCTCGATCTCCAAGCAGAGATGAGGGCCCTAAGATATAAGCACCAAAAAAGGGGCATGATCGTCCTTGATGGTCGGGAGTTGTCTAGTCAGATGCCTCCTGCTCTCGTAAAGAAAACGATCCTAGAGTATGAGATAGGGAAGTGGCAAAGACGCTGGGATGAGGCAGTGACAGGAAGAACCACTTATGAGTTCTTTCCGAATCTGCATCACAGACTGTCGATGCGATGGCTGCGGCTATCCCAGACCGTTACACAATATTTCACGGGTCACGGGGAGTTCAATTCTAAGCTCTTCGACTTGGGATTGAAAGATTCCCCAAATTGTAAATGCGGTCAACGGGACACGGTGCATCACGTTCTCTTCCGGTGTCCTCTCCTCGGCGAGGCTAGAATCCATATGGAATTCAAGCTGATAAGAAGGGGGGAGAACTGGCCGGGAGAATGTAAAGAACTGATAAAAAATGCAAGGAATTTTGAAGACTTTGTCGAGTTCGCTCAAGAAGTCGCGGTAATAAGAAGGACTAGACGGATACGTAGAGGTCCGCCTCCCTGTGGCAGGGACGGTAACTTATCTACTTTGTAGATAAGGCCAAGTGACCTAAGCACCGGTTTTGGCGCTATGCGCTAGGTACTGTGGCTAAGAGTGTATGCAATAATAATAAGACACCTAAAAAAGATACTTCTTGCCTGTCGGGAATGAGCTGACCAACAAATGACCAAATCTGAAAGATCAAACCGATTTCTTCAGCAATTTTGGAGACCTAATAATAAGCTCTTCTGGATCACCGACAATATCAAGTTGTCAGTGGCTCTTCTTCCAAAGCTTTCTCGAATTTCAGGCATATGTTGAAAGAACAATGGAATAAAATTAAACAACACTATTCCGGCTAAACGAAGAAAGAAATAGAACCAGTAAACAAAAGTTAATCCGCAGAATATCCGTCCTTAATAGCTATAATTATATACAGCATAGTATAAACCTTATGTAGCATAATAAATTATAAACATGAATTTTCTTTCCACTTTCATAAGAAATCCTTCATTCAACAATAAATTCAAAGTATAGCAATAATAATTTCAACAATTTTCAATGCATGCGAAGGTAAACACGAATATTCAAACCAAAATAGGCAGCACTTTATTATATCAAATAAATCTTACATTCCCTAACCTGGTCAGTTTCTCTTGTATTTGTATCTAATGGCGGAGAACTAATAGTTGGCGGTATTGGTAATTTGTAATTAAGAGGTTTTGATGCTTTTGACAGTGGTAAAAGATCTGATCTACTGATCAATCTGTATACTTCATCTGGCCAACTTTGGCAAGGATTTTCTGTAACAGTTTGTATGGCTTCACCAAGAATCAAACCTACACCACAAGGCAGGTTTAACAAGTCTTCTCTTTCCAAACCTGGTGGCAGAAAAATTTTCAAGAATAAGTTTTCCCCTGCCAATGTGGATCTTTTAATGCAAAATTTGTTTAAAGCATGTAGTTAAAATTTGTTTAAAGCTCGTAGAAGATAATCAGCTAATCAATCAAAATCTTCTTTATATTACCTCTTTGTGCCATAAACATAACAGCTTTGTGGGCAGGTGTTGGTATATCAGTACCAGGTTCCAAATTGATTGTAGGTTGTGGGGAGACACTTCTACTACCAGGTGGTACAATACTTTTTAAGTGTTCTTCCTTTGCATCTGACAATATGCCAATAATCTGAGCAGTCGAAAACATTATTTTTTAAAGATATTCTCAAGGAGCTACAACTATTTACGCTAATACGATCTGTGATGACATGCATTTACATTAATACTAATTTTTAAAATTATTACCTCGATAATAGTCCTAGATTTCGAATTCACACCAGTTATACAAGGATATGATTCTTGAGGTTGAATTCCCATTACAAGACAAAGAATGTGTTCAAATACACTTGGAGGAACATCACTCATAAACTGAGGTTTTGACAATTTGACTAATTCATTTTCATGTAGTTGGGATATCTTGAATTAAAAAATAAAATGGTAGGTAAGAAACAATTTCTTAAGGATTATATTAAGTTGCTATAAGAATTTTTTTGCATGCAAAGGCTGAATTCCAAGTCAGATAATAAATCCTATTTGTTGGTTTTGTTTATATAATTTACATCAATGTTTACTTTGTCTAATCCTTTATTCAATTATATATCCAAATGTCTTTACCTCTCATTTTTTATTATAAACCACAGCCAAAATTTCTGAGAATTTGAAAAATTTTGTGATTCGCGGCCTTCTGAAACATTATTGAAAAAAAAAAAGACTAATTGCAAAAGCAGCAGCCGAAGAAGTTTGTGCAATGGAAGAGGAAGAGGAAATCCGACAAAGTTTTGGTATAAATGTCTTAAAACAGGAAACCCCAGCCTTCAAGAAGAGCCTAGATCAGATTGTTCTTCGGTTGTCGATGATAAGGAATTGCTCGAGTATGTGAACCGCATCCGTATGCCATCTCGAGGGTTTTCTACCACAGTAGGGACTTCAAATATCATGGTAAGCCGGCATCTCAGAAAGCTGGATGTCCAAAATTTAATACCAAAATCAGATCCTCATGAATTGTCAGTATGACAAGCCAAACAGAAGTCAATGTGAGCAATAACTTGTTCCAAAATCCATGTAAGTAAAGCAGTGTGTATTACAAGGTGTAGTCCAATGTATGGCCTATTTTCTTAAAAGAGACATATTCAAAATTATAAAGGAGGGCAATTAGGAGATTTTCGCCTCAAAACCAAATGAACAGTATCGCCCCTAAATCCAATCTATTTATCCTATAAAATAATCATTTTAAAAAATTTATCCCTTAAAATTTCAGGATTTGTGAAATGTTCTGTCTTAGGAAAAGTTTGGGAATCACTGACCTACATAATGATAACATTAATTAAATGTGCTATACAATTCCAGATTAGACAAAAAAATTACTATTTGGAAATTAGGGTAAGATATAAGAGGATGTGCTGACAACAGATTTCTTTAAAAATTAAGTTTCGTGTAATACTTGATTTGTGAGACAGAAATTGCTAGAACTTGTGTTTTTAATCTTATTGATTTTATCTCAGAATATTTATGCTATTACAACAATAGTTACGGAAGATAATCCAACATGAATTTTCAATTTCTCATATATGTATTGTTAAAAAGTTTACTAACGAATATGGTATTAATTTGGCAATCATGAGGAAAATCTCTCCAATAATACTGACAATAATGATTCAGTCTTAAATCTGTGCTCAGTTGATAAAGCAGCTTCACTAGTAGCGGTAAACCATCATATAATACAGGTTCTAACTTGATCTCCTGAAAGATATTTAAATATTGTACATGTGGACAACGAAACATGTTACATTTCAATAAATAAATGTAGCTTACCTCATAGAGAAGATGGAATGAAAATAATATTAGGTACATGAAAGAATAAAGCGGTGATGAAGTATTAAATGTAGTGAGATCTGGTTTTGATTTAGGAACATCATTACTGTGAACTTTGACGTCACAATGCAAACCCAAAGTTAAACCCAACTGGCTATTCATATTTTCATGAAATGAGCTGCTAATTAAATAATTCCAGTCCTGTTATGCCAAATTATAATTATTTCATATGTAATTTTTAAATATAAATCACTATAATATAGTCAAAAGAAAATCAAGCCTTACATTAGCTGACCCTAAATTCGAACCTCTCATTTTTTTACAATTTTTTGCTGGTGAATCACAGTCAGTAGTTAAGTAATATTCCACAAGAGGCAAAGTATCCAACTGATAACCAATAAGCCCTATAGATTTAAAATTTTAATCTATTTTTTTTTTTTTTTGTGCTTAAGGATACAACTACATAATAAATTTGTGAAAAAGTATGTAAATTACCTAGTATTGCTGAAATAAAAAGCTGCCATTCTTGTTTGGGCGAAATATCCTGCGTTCCAGGGGCATTTCTAATAGTGTACCACTTAGCCATAGTCAACAAAGCAATATCTTTTTGTAACACTGATTTTAAAACTTTAATACATTCAGTAACTGAAATAAAAAAAGAAATTAGACTCTAAATAAAAAGGTTCAATGAGATTCTTTAATCATAAAATGCTAATGGACTGATAAAAATACCTAATGGCGATGAACTGAATTCCGGTAAAGTGAAACGAAACATAATGCCACTGGAATATTCCTGGAAAATTACCAAAAAATAAGCACGCGAAATAAACACAATCTTTAGACGTATTAAACATGTCCAGAATAAATGATTAAAAATAAATTAATAATTAATACCAAAGTAAATCTAGCGGCCACAGGATCTCTGACGGCTTGTATAGAGTCTCTAGGATGACATTCAGTTCCAAAACCTGCTTCATCAAAGAAAAGATGATAATAAAGACCACCTCCACCGCCAGGCGATTGTACATGAGAGGTATCATCAAATAATTCATCACCTAAACGTGTTGATGACATCAAACTACTTCGTCTAAAACAAGAGAGAAATAAGAATAAATTTAGTGAACACAACCAAAACAAAGTATCAAGTGAAGATATAAATTTTTACTTTCTCTTCCATTTGTTTTCACCTGAGTTTTGATATTTACTGAGTACGAAATAAATGTTTTTAGAGAAAAGGTTCTGCATGTTTGGTCTTGAGAGTATCAACAAAATAAATAAGAAAAAGTCGCAATTTCTTCAACACTGTTATACTGTTTGAGTATTTCTAGAAGAACTGACAGGGTCTTCGTCAAGGTCTAAACGTAAAAAAGTATGGACCGAAAAAAAAAATTCTTTAAACTTTAAATACTTAATACAAGTATTCAGGTCTATCACTTGTCTTTGAAACATTTTTGCGAGATTTTTAGGGGAGTTCTGCGAAGCGCATCCATTCTAATGGAAATCAGAAGATTGTTTCATACCAAAAAGGATACTGATCAGTTGCTGTCTTTTATGGATAAAATATATATAGTGATCATTTCAAGAAAAGCTATAAATTTGTTTTTTCTTTTTATCTTTTGTTTTCTATGTAATCAGTCTTTTATTTATTGTACTCACTAGGCGCTGTACTAAAGAAAAAATAATAACTTACTTTGGGAATGGAGAATTAATCCTCGTGACGTTTGAAATTGTGGTAAGATATGTACTGCTGGATAGCTGAGCGGATACGCCTGCTATATGTACTTTACCAACCGGGGTAGTTCCAGTATAAAGTAAAACACAACCACCAGTTTCAAGCACAGCTATCATATCTAGAGCCTAATTAATAAAATTATTCCAGTGCTTTGTTTAGGAGAATTTAATTAAAGTCAATAATTCATATCTGAAAAGGGAACGTTACTCACAGGTATAGGTACTGCATCTTTGGCTATTATTTGCGATACCGTTCCCACTATTAGTTCTGGTTCTTTGGTATTGGTATATCCTAATCTCACCATGGTAAGAGTAGAGCTTCTCACTAAATAACAGAGATAATCCTGTCCTAAAGTGTCTCTACTCAAAAATGCCTTCCCAGCTGCTCTGTTTCTAATATCCATTCCCCTGAATATTAATTTAAATCAAATCATTTTTGTAATTTTCTAAAAGTACACCAATTCAATGAACTACAGGAGACTTTAGATAAATCAGTTACAAAATGGAACTGATTGTCGATAAAAACGAAATCATTTCCATCATGAAGAAATTCATAAATGTAATCTAAAAAAAAATTGCTTGGCCAAGAATAACTCACATGGTGGAAGGGGATGATGTTTCAGACCAAACATATTCCAGACATAATTCTGGTACTATAGGTTTTGGTTCAGTTACTTGCGGAGCTATGCTTCCTCCAAGACGGGCTTCAATGGAAGATACACTGCTACCACAAGGAGACTGGCGAGGTGAAAGTCTTGGAGAATTGCCAGCAGAATGTGATCGACTAAGAAAAATTATTGTATTAAAAAAAAATTAAGAATAAACATAATTTTTACAAATTCTTGGTGACTGGAAACTCACTAAAAAGAAATGCTATGAGGACTAGTAGAGTGATAAAGTGTGCCTTGGCTGTTATTTGTTTTGTTGAATAAAGAACTACTTCCAGATCCTGAATGACCAGTCATGAAAGCTGATGATCTTTAATAAAATCAATTCAGATTTAATTAGTAACAATTAATAAAAGTTCAATTTAATACCAACTATTAACAATATTTACTACTTTTTCAACGAACCTATTGAGAGCGGTTGGTCTAAGAGATGCAGAAAGATGTGCACTTCCTGGGCTACAGCTTAAATTATTATGTCCCGATGTTTGAATAGTGATTCCAGAATTTTGACCACACATCCAATGACATTCCTTTATATGAAACAAAACAAAAAACATGTAAATGTTAATTATTTAATTTTGAATTACTATGATTTCTATTAATCAATCTACTAAAATCCATCACTTCCTGCAATCAGAGAATGGTTTGATTCAAGAATATTATAATATTGAAGAATACAGTCTTCAAAAGAAATTTTAAGTTTCAGATTCTTTAGGTTTCATTTAGGTTTTAAGTTGCTTTTTTTAAACTTTTAATTTTTCTCAGCTAGAATAACATGCAAAAAAGCTGGACTCAAATTATTCCTCTATAATGATTCTTTACTGGGAATCATCTTTCAAACTCCCAACGTGCAGCAAGCAGCAACAATTTAGATTGTTTTTGGTTTTTAAAATTTAAGTTATAACAATAATATGAATGTCTAATCTCAGGGTTCTACATGTGAATATCAAAGGTTTAACATTACTGAAGCAAATAATTTACATTTATGTAAGTTAATTCATTTTGCTTCTGAACTTTTGTCAATATAGTCATATTTTTATATCAACATTAACCATTATAAATCCATATTATTTTAGTCAGCATCTTCTATAACCACTATATTTTTACAAAAAAAAAGGGGCCAATAAAATTAGCATTAAGATGTTTAGAAGGCTGTGATTAGTAAAAGATTAGTAGATTATCTATAACACATCTGGTCTGCAATATGAATTTATCGATTGAAACAACTTGCCCAATATAAAACTTTGGCTGTCAATTATAATAATCAAAATAAAAACAAAGAACAAAAATTACCTCAGGTAACGCTCTTCTTATTTTCCAAATACTATGATAACCGGTCCTAACATCAAAGATAAGGCAAAGGGAAGGTTCTGTACTGGTATAAATGACTTTTAGACAAGGATCATTCATGTATGTAAGTATTCCTCCTGTTGAATGTTTGCATAAAGTTTAAAAAAACTTGATACCAGTTATAAAGCAATGAAATTTAAAAATAACAATGAGCTTAATCACCTCCAGCTCTATATTCTTACAAATAAAGAGGACTTAATATTAAGAGCAATAATATGAAAACATGAAACCTTGTTTGATTGAAAGAATTGGTGAAATTTCATGAAGTGGATGAATAACAGAAAATAAAGTTGTTAGGGTCAGTGCAGGATCTGGAGAGCCATCCGTATGACAGTGAGAAACTCTCTCTAATAAAAGTCCATACTTTGTCGCCCAAGCGCTCGCAACCTACAAAACGTACAATTTGCAGCCAAACAATAATAGTTTTCCATAAAAACAATATGGAAATAGCAAAATAATAATGCTATATTACTGAGTCATGAAAACTACCTTAAATTGCAACGGGGTAGTGTATTCATCGCCTGCTTCTAAATAAACGCTTATTTTATCCGAATCAATTATACATAGACTAGGCATTGGTAAATCTACAAATAGTATTAAAGTTACTGCATTTCAAAAAATCAAGTATATTCAAAATTCAGGTATATTTAAAATTTCTTACAATTATTATCTCTGATATCTAGGAAAGTAACCCATAGCGCATATTTAATAGGGGCTTCCATCGTATATGTGACAATAACTTTTCTTCCAGAACTTTTGTCATTCTGGCCAAAGGCAAGGCTATGCCCTACCGACCCCCGGCTTACAACTACTGTACATCCATGAATAAACAATTCTTCCTCAACTAATGGCCCATCATGAGAATCAGGTGCTCTCCGCAGCTCCCATCTTTCACCCTCAAGATTATCATCCAAGTTAACCTGACTGAATCTATGAGCTAAAAATGAATCATACTTCAACTGGTTTTGGTCACTTGTGATGACAGGACCTGGATGATTCTTAATGTGCTGCCTCCCATTCGGCACAAACTCCTATGGAAATAAAAATTAGTTACTGTTAGAATTCCTTACATAATCATTAATCCTTTATTCAATATAGTATGATAAGACTCATTCGAATGTACTAACGATAATGTAATAAAGAAATATATATTTCGAATTGATAGAATGAATGCAATAATTATCTTGAAATAAAAGGTAATTGTGAGTTGTGATGACCCCTGTCAGGGTGGACACTGTTCTACAGACCCCTATAGTTTAAATAACAATATGAAAAGACATAATTCCTTAACTGCTCCCAATAGATTTAGTTTATAATACTTCCCAAAATCAATAGTAGAAAACCATAGAAGTGAGTGTATAAGTACGTCGGAAGAATTCTTTCTTATATGAAAGCGCGAACAAACCTGAGGCTCGGAGGCAGCGATCATTATATCCTTCTCCACATCCAGATTTGCGAACAAAGTCTGTTTTTAAACCAAATTGGTGGCAGCGGAAAACAACTGAAGAAGGTTATTCACACAAGTACACATTGCTCTAACGAATTGGAAAGGGACGCTAAGTGGTGAATAAATGAACTAAAATACCAGAGTAGAAGACCGATAGATAGCGCAAGCACCTAAATGATCAACTATAGCCGGTAGGTAAGTGAAAATGGTGGGGGTTTAGTCGATAGAGCACGGCTTTATAACGAGCAAGCGGTTCACAGACTTTCCAGTTGCAGCGTGAGAGTCGCAGTGATAAGTGTTCAAAGTGAGTTATTAATACAAATTAAAAATTTACAATGGCTTTTATGATGCCTGTTGTGAAAAACGATTATGATATCTATAAGACTGCCAGATCACGTAGGAGTTCTGAATGTTCCAATCCTACATCTTGTCGTTCAAGGAAAGTTTCGGAATGTTCTAAATCAGAGGGCCCTTCCTTGTCAACTTCACCAGGATCAGATTTCATCGTCGGTTCACCTGCACACCGATCAGTGCCCATATCAATGTCAAGACAGTATTCCAGATCATCTAGAACGTCACAATCAAGTTTACAATCACCTTGTAAAAGTAATTCTTCTTCACCACCAAAATCCGGCTCAACCAACTCTTTGAACAAGTTCCACAATCGACTTGTTGACAGACTGAAACGGTCGCTGAAGTGCAAAGATTCGTCTGATGGTGAGTCTACGGTTAGTTATCAAAAAAACAAACAAAATAAACCGTAATTTTTGGTATATTTTTCCAAATTTGAAAGAGCACTAAGCGCACTCTATGCTTGCGCCAAGTTTCACCGATCCAGCCGCAGCAACCTTTTCCATTTACTAGGTTATAAACAGAAATATTAATGAATCATTTTGCTTGTACTTTTTATTTATTTATATGTATCGTGTTATTGCCTTCATTATTTTTAAGCCATTTGACATTTTTCATAAATCAGCTTTTTTCCTTTTTTTAAATAAAATATTCGAGCGAAAGTTGTACTAAAGAAGCCTTTATCATTATTTAGAACCCTTCGCTTTTCCTTAAAGTACGATTAAAGTTGCTATTTCTAAGGTAATAAATTTCAGAAAATTGCTGTGCTAAATTTAGAATTAACTATTAGTAGTGCTTGCTTAAGCTCCCCTCCAAATAAGACCTTGCTAATGCTACGTTTTACGCGCATTTTTCTCTTTGATAAATATATAATTTTCATTTGAATTAGCATGCTACTTTTAACTCTATCAGTTTTTTAAACTAGTTAATGGTACTTTTCAACAATTTTTTTACTTTCTGGGAAATACGAAAACTGTCTTTGCCGTAATATTTATTTACTTCTGTTTTTAAAAGGTTTCGTTTATTGACCCATATTGGTAATATAAACATTCTCTGATTTAACTTGGAAAAATATATCCACGGTTTATTTTTGGGAAAATTATATCAGAAAATTAATAAAAAAGAAGTAGTTTTCCAGTCCGTATTAGTAACTGATTTGATAACATGGACCAGTAAGTAATAAGTAAACAAAGATTTTTTTTTACATATTTTTTTTTAATGGGGTTTACAGGTGATGGCAGGAGGGCGTCCTGAGAAGAGACATTTACGTTGGAAGTGGTATCGTCAGCAGGCGGGAACGGCAGCAGCTAGTGACCGCCACCAAACAGAGGCTGGCAGAAGCGGCGCCAGGCTGCCTCTAATACAGTCAAGCCCGTCAATTTCCACCAATTCTCTCCTTCTTAAACTTTTGAAGATGTTCGGGCAATGACCTAGTACTCTCTGCCTAACTGTTTGGACTAAATATACGTCGCCTAACGACAATATTCTCGCTTGCCTTTCTTTAATTTTCTCACTTTTATTTGAATTAACACATAAACAAATGTTTAAAGAAAAAATTAGTAATTTATTCAATGGATTGAACTTGCTTTAGTGAGGCGCGTATTGGCCAGGAGACCCTAATGTTATGAAAAGTGGATGATAACGGGGTAATGTTTTTCATTGCTAGTTTATTTTAAAAGATTGGAACCGTTGTTAGCTTTAAGCCTTTCGTGTACCTAGTTCAATCTAGTATAATATTATTTTAATGCAAGTATTTTTTTAATTTATTTAATTACTTTTTTCGTTTCGAAACGGCGCGCTTATTTGATGTTAAGATCATTTGGACTTTTTAAACGTTTTATCTTATGACATTCCATAATGTGTTTTTCAAGTCCGTGGCGCATATAAAACTATCGCCAGTTTCGTTATATCGACTGATTTTAGTAGTAGTATTATTATTTCGAAGTAACAATTTCTTTTATTTATAAGAAAATTTTCATTTTTTTTTTTTAAATTTTTTTTTTTCCAAGTTTGTTTATTATGTTTCTGTCTTAAGTGAGATTACACTAAAGAATGTAGAAAATAAATTTGCCTACATTCTGAGGCATTTCATTTTTACAAGAGAAGGCTGTGATATATTCAAAGGGAAAAAAATTGTAAAAAGTTGTTTGTTTGTTTGTAGTGTTACATTTCAGATTGTTATAATATTTATAATTATATAAATATATATATAAATATATTATTTCTCTTTATATAAACATATATTTGAAATATAATGTACCTTTCATTCACTCGCAATAGTGACTCAGTGTTTTTTAATTAAGTTAAACAAAAAAATTATTCAGGGGAACAAATTTGCCAAAGTGCTCTAATAAAATTTTTCTACTTTTGTAATTCATTCTGACAGTTACAACATTTTGAAAAAAACAAAAACGTTCTGAACTTGTTAAAAATTCTAGTTTTTAATTTAAATTAGTTTTAAGGAAGGTAATTGCCGCTTAGCGGATAGTCACTATTGCAATATTATAGTAAAATTAAAATTTAAGATATTTATAATAGTAAGTTAAATTAAATAATAGAAGTTAAACAGCTGGTAGCCTGCTTTCAGCTGAAATGTTCACTACATGTTTTAACGGCCTTTTTATCTTAATTAAATTTAATTACTCTCTACCTTAATTTCATAACCTGGTCTTTTATTTTATTTTTTCTGTTATTTCACACTTATAGTTGACAGTTTCTTTGAATATATTTCCGAGCAGTCTAATTTATTTTTATATTCAGAAATTTAAAATGAAAAATCGATGGCCTAAACTCTATCGATGATATAAAGTACAGTATGCAAATAAGATTGTTATATTTCTTTTTATTTTCTTTTTTTACAGTTAGCAAACTATTTTTATACTATTATTAAGTGAACACATAATAAATTATTGTTATATTTACTGCATTGTTGCCAATAAATATATTATCTATTTAAAAAAAAAAAAAGTTGTATTTAATTTCTATTACCCTAACATCTACTGATTCATAAAGAAACTAGTTTTAATCATATAAACAGGGACTAGTTTGGTGTAGTGGTTATGAGCATGGACTTGTAACTAGGAGGTACTCAGTTCAAGTCACGCCTGTTAACTGCTAAATTTATATTAGTGTAAAAAAAATTGTTGTGAAACTCACATACAACTGTCTCTTACTCTAATTAATACTATTTAAGTAAGAAATCTTCTTAAAAATTGCAACGTTACAATGTTTAGTTAAGCTGTCCATAAACATGGGGGTGGGGATTTTACTTACATACATTCAACAAGTGTAGTGCGTAATAGAAACATCAAGTAGTCAGCTACTACACGAACTTTTTTTTTTTAATTTAAGGCGCGTCAACATCTTTGGTCATCCACGAACTTGATAACCTTATCTGACGATGGATGAAAATCCGAAAACCGATCAAGAATATCAAAAATATGCATACTCAGATGTTATTCAGCATTGCGGATCCATCGACATATTTAATGAATATGATTGAAACCGTTTTCGGGAAAATATCAAAAATCTATTCCGTAAAATCACACTTCCGGTTCACCGATTTTCTTCAAATTTGGAATTCCATCATTGCTTCTAATGTTTATTAATATTACGTAGGTGGTAAAACCATATATTGTAATACTTAAAAGGAAAGCATAGCGGTATTCTTCCCTCAATACCCTACAAAAAATCAAATTTTCCCAGGAAAATGTTCAAATAAAAGTGATGGTATTTAAATGTGTAGAAATATACAAAGTTTAAAGAAAATCACGAAAAACTGAAAAAGAAAAAACAACTATTAACAGTCTGTAATGAACGGGTAAACTCTAAAACGGTCAGAAGAAGGCTACACGAGTGTGAGCTATTCTCTTGACGCCCCACATTAGGCCCTCCCTCTACTACAGGTATGGCAACGAGCAGAAAGACGAATTTTTGAAAACTAGTATTTTATTTGGACACTTGATCAACGGGGAGCGTCCTCTTTACAGATGAGTTCTGGTTCTGTTTACACCAACCAGATGACTAGGACTGAGAAAAGATGTGGAAAGCTCTTACTTCCATGAGCCATGCATGATACACAGCCTTTCCAAAATTCTTTTCTACGTCTATGCCTGTACCATGTTACAAAATGTAGCTTTGACCGCACATAGATACATTGAGGAAGTGCTTTTGAAAGCTCGATTCCATTTGCTCCATTCATTGGACCCAACTATGATGTGCAATGCATGATAATACTCGATCGCATATAGCTACAGATAACAAAATTCTTGGAGCAAGTAGGAATTACCGCAATGAATTGACAAGCACGTCGTATCAACATGAACACTTGGAACACATATATGGCATTACTGGGAGACATGTCAGACATTGCTCGCTGCCTCCAACCGCCAGAACACAGCTCCGATTTGTTTTTGTTAAAGAATGGGAGAGTCTGCTATAGAATTTGTTTTAAAGGGTTTTTGCAAAGTAAGTCGTCGAAAAAAGGAATCTTCTGATCTGCATGGTTAGCGACGAAATAAGGAGCCTCAACTATGCGACGGAGGATTTTGGACCGCAGTGGATTTGTTTTTGGTTTAACATTGATGAGTTTTGTGGTTTCATAGAGTCCAGACTGGTATAAACCTATAAGTATAGCATCGTCTTTTTCTGTAAAGTGAGTTCGGAAGCGCTTGTCAAGGAAATCTAGCAAGTAGTCTAAAACATTTGTCAAGGGAGTTCGTGTAAGTTTGGTGTGTGGGTTCAACGTTAATAGAACTTTCTTGTTAAAAGTGAATACAATGTATTTCGATATGTTACGGTTTAATTTTTTTTTATTTTTAAATCATTTAAGCATGTAACATCATACTGAACCCCTTTTCCAGTCATCATTTTATTTTTTAAATGTTTTGAGTAGATCATAAAGTCAGTGAACGAATAATGAGAGCACCTACTATTATTTTCTTTAAATACTTTACGTGCTTTTGTTTTAGTTATACACATTACATTCTGTTGATAAACAATTCAACGTGACAGCCAAGCAAACTAGTTTCATTGGCGGGCAATTTTGAAAGCCATAAAAATTAAATCTATTCGGGTTTTAAGAGCTCATTATTTCTTTTTATCGAGTCAAATATTACTTTAAATATGGTCAGACGGAAATGTTGAGATATTAACCTCTACATTATTCAAATCGAAAATAACATAACAAGCCAGTATTCTGTAGCTAATGCTTCTTTCTCCTCAGAAGTGGGCAAACTTTTTGCATCGAAGGTCATCTTGATATCAATAAAGTCGCCAGGAAGAACAGGAGGGGAGAAAAATCTAATTATGAATTAAAAACTTTATTTTCATACAAATAACATATTGGTAACAAAGAAAGTAGAAAGGGTAAATTTAGCCTGAATTTTTACTTTAGTGCCATATAATAGTATTTATAAAACTATGCTATTGTTCACAATGCTGTTCTAGTTGGTTTTAGTCAGGATTAAGACAGCCCATACTAATTTGCATCATAGTTTATCAATTTAATTATGCAAAACAAAAAAAACAGCAACATTGTAATATTCCTTTGCTTTCAACAATTGTAAATAAATATTTTTCTGTCCATTGTTTGTTAAAAACAAGGTATTATACTTCGTCAATTTTACATTTCCGTTAGAAATACACATTGTTAAAAGCAGAAAAAGCAAAACTTGAAACAGAAAAACTTTTAAATGGCCGGCAGCTTATTTCTAAAAAAAAAATTATGTATAAAAAAAAAATATACATAAATATATAAATAACATAACAACGTAAATAGCTATATAATTAGTTAAGGATTTGTTGTCTGATAACGGAGGATGACGAGCCAGTCTAGGTTTCAGTCGTCGTCGTCGGGCTGTCTTCTGTCCGACATTGCAGTCTGGTCCAGCTTCTGTAGCTAGTAGGTTTTCTAAAAATCTGCTATCTTGTCTATGAAGTCTTTCATTGTTGGCAGGTTGAGTACCCTGTGGATTTGCTCGTTCCGTATGAACCACGGTGCTCCCAAGGCGATGAGTAGGACTTTATTTTGGAAGATTTGTAACATACGGGGCAGGCGTAAGTTAGTCTCACTATAGAGTACTCTGTAGCATTGCAGTTTGAATGGCGTCCGTCTGTTAATCAATGGACAGAGCTGTCTAAAGGTTTGATAGGCCTGTCATAATTTTAATGCAATGTGCGGAGTCTAAGTGAGTCTTGTGTCAAGCTATAGTCCATGATATTTCAATGTTTCGTCTGCTTTCGTTTTTAATTTTCGATGTTTTTTCAGGTTGCATTCGTCTCAAGAGTGAAATTTTTTTCTGTATCTTATGTACGTAGATGTCCAGCTTTCAGTTGTGAACCCAGTTCGTTATTTGGCCTAGAAAAGTAACAAAATTCGATATTTAGCACAGGCTTATATGACCGGTACTCCACTGTGGCTAGTTTTTCGAAGCGAACCTAAACGTGACGGCAAGAAATAGATTTATTTTTACTTGTAGACTGGAAGATATCTTTTTGAATTCCTGGACCTTAACTTTGCGGTTATCAAACCTTAAAATATGAACAATACTTGCATTGACAACCCCAAAATTAACATAATATGTTTATGATCTGCTATGAAATAATACAAATTCGGAACAGAAATTCCACAGTAGCCTATCTACCAATTTACCCTCTATTCTGCCGTCTCTTCGTGAACTTCGAATTCTTTTTTACAATCCTTCACGATAATAAGCATTTCTTGAGGCAATAACCTCATGAAATGCTTCCAGACTATAATGATGTGAAGATGCTAAACCACTCCTTTCACAACAGCTGATCATTAGCTCATGTAAAGAACGCTTGGAAAAATTAGACATATAATTCCATTTTTACTTTCTCTTACTCCTAGTAAGAGGAAGTATTGTAATCGTGTCAAATTTTCGATATCGAGTTTTCACCGGAAATATCCGTTTTGAGGTCCCCTGAGTCCAAAAAAGTGGTTTTTAGCAAATGGTCTGTGTGTGTATGTGAACAGCATAGCTCACAAAACGAAAAACCGTAGAAAACTGAAACTCAATATTCCGTTTAGGTATCACCATGCGATCTGACTGTGCGTTATCTGTCAAAATTCCTCAACCGACAGTACCACTTTACTAGTTGACTTTTTTACTTTTTTGCGTTTTTCTCAAAAATGGCTCCAAGGATTTTCTTTAAGCTTGATACATCAACTACATATACAAGGAGGTACAACTTTTATTTGAAACATTTCTCTGGGAAAATTGATTTAAGGGCCCTTCTGGGGGAGGGGTGGGATTAGGTTACCCTCTAAAGTGCTATTTCAGGTTATTAGACAATTCGGTCATTTAAATTATGTTAATTAGAATTAAATATCTTGTTGAAATTCCGAGTTTGAGCAAAATCGGAAAACCGGAAGTGCTTTTAACACTTTACTAAATATGATTTTTTCACTTTTTCGCGATTTTCTCCAAAATGGCCCGGACGATTTTCTTGAAGCTACACATATAAACTAAACATTCAATGATCTACAACTTTTATATAAAAAATTTCTCTGGGAAAATTCATTTAAGGGCACTTTTAGGAAAGGGGCAGGGTTACAGCTTAGTCTAAAGTGTTATCATACTTGATTATACAACTCTATCATCCAAATGAAATTAATTAGAAATAAATAATTGGCCAAAATTCCGGGTATGAAGAAAATCAGTAAACCAGAAGTGCGCTTTTACTGAATAGTTTTTTTCAGTTTTTGACAAATTTCATTAAATTTGGTACACAAACTATAAAATTTGTCAATTATAATTTTGAGAATTGGAGTAAGAGAAAGTTGTGTGAGTGTTTGACACCGGATTTTTCTTTTACATAACACAGTGTCTACTGTTGTAATTTAAAGATTTCCTAAAGATAAAAAAGTTGTAATTAACCCTTATTAAATAGAGTATGAGAATGAAGCAACTTAACTTTTTTTACTTTCTCTTAATGCTGTTAGAAAAAGTATTTAAGGACTTATCAGGCTTTCAAAATTGAGTCTTCTCCAGGAATTATATTTTGATGTTCCCTGATTTCGCAAAAAGTTTTTAGAGAATGGTTTGTGTGTTTGAACAAAATATTTCAAATAACCTAAAAATCGCAGGAAACTCAAACTTGTGTTCGGTTCTGGTACCACAACCGGTTCTGAAAAGGTTTCAGAAAAAATCCACCTATCGGAAATGTGACTTTACGAAATGATTTTTTTGCATGTTGCGCGATTTTTCTCAAAAATAACTACAGCGATTTTTCTTTGAACTTTGTATGCTACTTAGCTTCGTATCACATCTTATTTTTATACCTATAACTTCTATTTTGGGGGGGGGGGCGCATCGACTGCCTTGGCCATTAGTACCTTAACTTCTATTGAAAAAAGTTCCTAGGAATATTGAATTTTTTAGGATGTTCTGTGTATGAAACAGCATTACGTTTTTCTCTAAAGCAGTGGTACCATAGGCCAGTTTTGAATTAAAATTAACTTTGCTTAAATTAAATTTACAGAAAAAACATCTGATTCATTTTCTATAAATGTGAGCAGTTGAAGACATTATAAAAGATCAGAGATATTTTCCGTGATAACCTGCTTCTTTTTGTGGTCATCGACCGGTTTCAGGCGTTCGCCCATCATCAGGATTTTTTTGTCAAAAAAGTGTGATTACATAGACTTTCGTAGGGCAAGTTTAGTTGATACATGATTGTATTAATTAAATTTGCTCTGTGCAAGTCTATGTTATCACACTGTTTTGACAAAACATCTTGAAACCGGTCGATGATCACAAAAATAAGCAGGCTATCTTGGAAATTATCTCTGATGCTTTCCAGCTCTGCGGATCCAACCACACATCACAAAAGAATTTGATATGGGTTTTTTAAAGATTTCAGAGAGCTATAAGAAGTTGTTCTCTATTCATGGGACCGAAAAAGCTTCTACTTCAATACAATTGGAACTAATTTTTTTTTTTAATTTAAGGCGCTTCAACATCTGTGGTTATTTGCGCCCGGAGCCTTCTCAGTGCACTGCCGGCCTCCGGACAGTGTTCTCCCGTTACAGACAACACTGCCCATCACCGAACAGTAAGCTGTAGGGGCTCCTAGGAAGAGAAAATCTAAGGGTAACACGGCTGGATTCGAACCCGTGATCTCCGCGTTGCTAGTCCAGCGCGCTACCACTGAGCTAATCCCTTCCCTCTATTGAAGTAATTGATTTTCATAATGATTAAATTTTAAATATCAAGGCCAGGAAATCGCAAAACATATGTTTATTAAGAGAAAAAACAAATCCAGCATCAAAAACACAAACACAAACACATATTCATGTGAACAAAATTATTTTATGCATGATAATAAACAAAACAATTCACCGATCAAGATTATCTGATAAACATATTTCTGCCTTTATGAAGGTTTTTGTCCTCTCATTAAATCCAAATATCGGAAAATTTGCAGGCAGAAAACGCTGACAAGTGTACGGCAAAAAAGTCGATGTAAATTCGTTGAAAGAAATGTAATAAATAATATAATAATTATAAATTATTAACTAAAATGTAATTATTTCCATTCTATTGATTCGAATTAAAATTAGTTGTATACTTTTCTTATATTCCTAAAACTTTAAAATTTATTATAAAAAGTTTCAAATCTAAAGAAAAGTTAATTTTGTAATATTATATTGAATACACAGTAAAAGAAAGTCGTTAATGATCACACCAGTTTGTTTCTAATTAATTTTGTAGTAAACTTAGTCAAAAACCATATAACATACTTCCCTGAAAATTCTGTAATATTTCAAAGATTTGGTATAAAAATAATTTTACGAAATGATGTACAATAAGGTACATTCCCCTACGTATAATAATGCAATAGAGGAATGTATCTAACCAACAACTACAGCATCAAAAACCTGTTTTATGTTTAATGTGCTTAAATGAATGCAGTCTTCTTACAAACGCAAGGCACATTCAATGCAGCACACATAGTGCCACAAGGAAATTACTAATTTCTTTCCATAAATTATATTATTTTATAAAATATTTTTGAATCTTGAACAAAATAAAAACTGCGAAAACGTTGAAAATACTGAAGGGGAGAAATAATTATAAAATTTGGTAAAACAATGGATCGAGAAAAGTAAAATCCCAATGATAAATATTGTTTTACTTATATATACATATATATGTAACGAAGGAGTCAGTGTACAAAATGTAGGACATATTTTAAAGAAGGAAAGTATAGAATTAAAAATAGTAACATTTTTATTAGTCCTTGGGATTTGATGACGTTATAAACCAATCTAAAAACAATACTTCTTCACTATATCGTAATTCATTTCAATATTATATATCGCATCGCTAAATTAAGTGATTTCTTTTTCTTTTCTTTTTATATTACAACAGACAGATGTTCAAATAGGTTTAAATAGAATTTGCAATTGATAATAAAGTGATATAATAACTTAAATCATGTCAATAGTTGGTTATAATATTATTCTGTTTATAATCTTACGAACAATATAGATTATTTTTGTAGTTGAAAGGAATGCCCCAGCCACAGATGCTGGACTCATAATCAATAAATGAATCATAAAAATAAAGTGATTAAATAATTGTTTCTGGTATTGAATGGATTCACGTGGTCTCAGAATATACACGTGAACGCTGTGAACAGAATTTACTGATCATGAGCGTTACAGATTAGCTAATATTTTTAATTCTATCTAAATTAACGTTTATGTTCTTTATATTAATATAAATTTGTGTTTAAGGGTTAACGCGATGGTGTCTCACACTGTTTGCATTGTTGCTCTCTTGTTGAGGACAAACCATGACTCAGGGCTCCTTTGACAACGACTACCCAACTGAGGGCTTCCTGAATACAATTTATTTATCGCGAGATGCTTTTAACCGTCCCTTTTACAGGTTTTCCGTTCTGATAGGCCTTTCTTCATTCTTCAAATGTCAAGTTTGTCTTCAAAGGGATGGCTGGTTAATCTGATATTTTTAATTCTACACCAGGTCAATCTGGTGTGATACCTGATAATTATCTCAGGTGTTACATGGATGGTTCCACAATAGATGGTAGGTCTGGGAGCTGCGATCTATTCTGAAACAGAAGATCACTTGGTGAATGGACCACTGTTTTCTAGGCTAAGGTTTATACTATTCTATGATTATTTCGTTAATAGTTGATTCTTTTGTTCAATTTTGATAAGCGGATATTGATTTATTCAGATGAATTGTTCTATGAAATAATACAAATTCGGACAGAAATTCCACAGTAGTTTATCTACCAATTTACCCTCTATCTGCCGTCTCTTCGTGAACTCGTAAACTTATCAAATGTTTTGTAATATTTTATTTTCATCTCGAAACGTTTCGACCTAAGGAGTGTTTTTTCGGTGATGTTTATGTGTTGTATTATTATATAATCCTGTTGGTCTATTTTGAGGCAGTAGAATACTTGGCAATATCTCTTAGTGAATAGACAACTATTTTCAAAGCTGAGTTTTTTTTAAATATTTTTTGCTGTATTTGTTATTGTATGACAGCAGTAACATACGTTACACGACACGACACTTAGACACAAGGATACAAGCACATGAAAGAGACGTACGATTTAAAAAAAACTTCATTCGCCAAATATGCATATGAAAATAACTATACACTTAACTTTCAAAATCCTGCAGTATGAAATATGGATAGAAACATCAACAATTTTAAGATAAAAGAGGCTCCCCAAACATAAAAACGATTTGCAAAAAAAATGTAAACTCCAGAAGAGCCGCAGCTTCATCTCTAATGCAAAAATAATACCAAGATTCGATAAGCAATCATTCAAAAATTATTATAATATAACAAATAAATTTGCGGTTCTAAGAAAATATTTAATAATTTTGTAGACTAATGAATCTTCTTAGATCGAAATAACTCGTGACGAAAATAAAACATGGTAAAATAATTGAGAAGTTTTTCTGTCACCAATCATCAAAAGAATAATTTAAAAGTGTTTGAACTGCTCGGACAATCAGGCTGCGTTAAAGGCACTGAGTTCTTGTGTCTTCACCATCAAGGTTGTAATAGAATGTTTAGAAGAATGGAAGAGCTTTCTTCCACTAAGGTATATACTTCTTAGCTAGATACTAAGTTATATGGGATTCTTGGGAAATGAGGAGATAGATAGGTTAGCTAAATTAGGCGCTTCTCTCTCTTTCATTGCTTCCGAGCCTGCTGTTAGCCTGTCTGTGGGTACATGTCTGTCAAGCATGACGGATGGACGGCTTCATAGCAGTCATAAAATGGATGCGCTCATTGGATTGTTAGACACCTCAGATGTTCTTTAGGGGTCCGAACAGGGCTAATAGCCATATGTTTCTGTGTCTTACATGGACCTCTCTTAGGCTTCTGGTTCGATCCTTTATTGGGCATTATGATTTTTTTTAAGGAGTCACCTATACGTAATGGGATTATGCCAGACCCCTTTTATAGAATCTGTGTGACAGTGGAAGAAACTCTCATCCATCTTATGACAGATTGCATGGATTGTGAGGGAATTTGGTGCAAGATGTCTACGGTCGGAATAAGATGTCTGAAGAAGAGCGTAGACTATTTCCAAGTCCTTTTTGTTTCCAAGTCGTATATCTTAAATGGATTACACCTTGGTCGGAATTTTTGTTCTATAACCGTCTTTTATTTTTTTCTTTGGGGTATTATATGGACACGAAAGCGTAAGGCTTGGTCCCTTCCCGGATATGAATAATAATAAAATCATTATTTGCGTTATTTGGATATACTGGAATGGCTTGTTGGTGGATAAATAATTAACAAAAGTTATATATTATTCTGATTTCCGGTTGATAGAATGGGTGAGATTGGATTTGCCTTTAAAAACTTTATTTATCAAATAATGCCCAGGCAAAAGTATTCCTTTTAAATGGGCAGTAAATAGAATCTTTGTTAAAAAAAAATTAAAATAAAAAAGTAGAAAAGATAAGCAGTCGCACCGTGAGCGATCTGCCGCTTGGGCGCGACCATATTTTGTTGCCTTAAAAAAGGGATATGAAAGCCCTTTTTCCAAGTATTGACTGGAGAAAGCTAATTATAATTTTTGAATCGTTTAAAAAGTGCTGCACTTCTAATAGTCAGATTTTCTTCAACTTTGGAATTTCTGCAACACTTTACTTATTAAAAGTATTTGAAAAAAAAAAATACATTCAGTTAAGTGTTATTTCCAGTCGACCAATTTCGATCGAGACTTTAATGGCGCGATTCCTGGGAACGAAAGGACCCTTTTTGTGATTTTTCCTTTTTTGATTATGCTGATCGCACACATATTTTTGGACACAATTTTTGGCCTCAAAATATGTATTTTCAGTAGAAATTCAATTTTGAAAATTTGACAGATTGGAATACTTCCTCATGTAGCAATAAGAGAATTTATAATGTGGCAGGAAGTTAATAAATTTTATCCAAGCCCCAGGTAAAACAAAAACAAAATTGTTAATACATTTTGTGCCATAATAAAGTAAATTTAACATAATACACTAGCAATATTTCCTAAATATAGTATTTCTTTCTTAGAAAATTTGATACAAAATCTTATTGATAGGTGTGTTTCTCTTCGCTAATTACGATAAATTAGTCATGGTTGAACTCAAAGGAATTTTATCACTTTCAGTTGCAATAAATAAGAAAAGAAAGAAATTTTAAGTTCTTTTAGTTAGCCTAAGAAGTAAATTCCCTGTTAATCAATTTTTTTTTAACTTTGCTTACACTTTTTCTATGGCCCTTTAAAACCATCAAATCTGACCTTAGCTTCTTTGTAACATTACTGTCATGTTTCTGTTATATTTGTAACATAGTTTATCAGCTTGTTCTTTGCATTAATTAGCTTGTAATATAGCTAATAATAAAGAGCTGCAATATTAATCTTAAATTACTTAATATCTTAAATTACTGTTTACTGAAAAATGATTAATAATTTTTCTTGAATGCTTTTTATTTATTGGTATTTTATATTTTATAAAAAAAATCTGTCGCCCGGATTCCAGCGCTCCTGGAAACCGGTTGTCAGTTACTGGGTCATGCTTGTAATAATATTAGGGCACATAATTGTTGGCAATTCGGTGGCATTTGGATAATGTAGGCGTGCCATATCATCCCGTAATAGCGTATATTGCTTTTTACATGGATAAAATCCAAGAATGCAGAAGATGACGTTGTCTAGAAAAAGCTAATAACAGATAGATAGATATAAATATAATAAGTATAACCTTGTCATTCTCAGTTAGCTATCAACATAAATTATTTTATATTTACATATTGGCGCTTATGCGTTGCTGGTTACATTCTTGAGTTATTACTTGGATCAGTTATGACTTTCTTAGCCTCATTATAGTATGTACAGTATATTTTTACTATTCTGAACCAATGAGAAATACTACTTGACGACAGTGAGCGAATATCTGAAACCATTTTCGAATGACGCTGTGACGATTCATTGTCAAACATTTCTGGTTTTTTTTTTTTGTTTTTTTAAATAGATTCTTTAATAAATAACCCTATTGAGGGAAGGATGGAATAAACAATTCTCTATTCAGAAAATTCGCTGGAGACTTCATTTTTCGATACATCAGCGCTAACTCGCTCCAACGAGTACTTATATCCCTCTGTCACGAACGAATGAATGGGCCTTAACTATGAAGACCCAAACTTCCCTCAAAAGCTATGTCGTTCCCTCAGACTATCAATAAAAGTTTGGCAATTACAGAGCTTAAGCCGGTCTAAAAACACCAATATTCTAAATTCAACGCTCGGAGGGAATTAAAGCAATATCTGAAGAGCCTGCAACAATTAATTATTAAAAAGCAGCATTCAGGAGCAACTATTATCGAGGAATCTCCAACACAACTCTCAGGGAGTTATTTCAGTCAACTTCTTGTATGCAAGCAATCAACTGTCTCGGCATTTACCTCTCTGCCAAACGCCCTTTTTCAGGCCGGAGAATTCTCATTGAGTTAGCCAAACTAAATACCGAATTGACCGTTAGAAAAAATAAAAGTTCTAAGTCCTCGCTCCTCAAGCTTCGCTACCTAGTAACGCTACAATTACATCACCAACATGATCACTTCTGCCGCTCAGGTCACTCTTTCCGCTCCTTCAATTCACTCTGTAGATAAATATAAATGTGCAAAACGTATTAAAGTTCTTGTCTTATCATTTGCATAACTATCGATCAGCTTTCCTCTTTTATTAGTTTCTTGGATTTTCAAAAAGAATATTCGATCATCGCCTTGAAAAGGCACTATTCTGACTTAGTAATGTCCTAAAACAGATTTCATGACAAAAATTGTTTAATTTTCATAAGCTTGACTAGAAAATTCAATTTCATAAGTTATTCAACGCTTTGTAGAAATAATTAATTATTTTTGTTAAATATTCTGAGTCAGCATTGTAAATAAAAGGCCTTTTTAGTTTTTCCTAAACGTTTCAGGACGTATCTCATCATCAGTAAGATATCTATATTTAAAAAAATAAAAAGATTATTCTTTTTTTTATAAAAATAATATAAGAATAGCTTGAACTTTTTTATAACACAAACAACTGTATATTAAATACATATTTATAACTAGTGAATTTCCACATTTCGAAAAACCAAAAACGATTAATTAATATCGATGGCGTAACTGGTGTATTATTTTAGACTGAGGAAGGAAACCTCAAATTAAGGAAGAAGAAACTGTTTAGAGGTGATGGATGTAGGTAAGGATTTGGTATCATTAATATTGATAAAATAAGAAATATTTCCTAGAACGACATAAATTTTAAAGATTTTTAAAATATATATAATAAAATAAATTGCCTAAGCCTTAATTTATGAAGTTAAAATTATTACTCTTTTGAGTAATTAAAAAAAAGAACCAATATTTAGTGACACCCGATCAAATACAATTATTATTTAAGTGGAAAATACTGTTTTTATTGTATATTTGTATGCCATAATCAAAATTGATGGAGTTGAGTGTTGTACATATGTATATTGATTCTTTTATTATAATTTTGTTATCTGTACAGAATTTTGATTGTTGTCAAAGTCCGGAATTTGATTTTTGTCAATATTAATCTATCAATATTAATTAATCGTTTTTAGTTTTTATAAAGGTGAAAATTCATCATTTACAATATATACCCTCATGACGATGGGTTACGTCTCGAAACGTTTACTGATAAACAAATAAGGCGTGACCCAGAAAATCTTACAAAAATAAGCATCAAAGAAATAATAAGATGGAATACAGTTATAATTAATTTTATACAAATTATTTATAATATTTAATATATATTATAAACAACACATTATAGTACCGTTATTACATATTATAGTAATAGCTTACCGCTATTAAGTGTAAGAATTATATTGTTAGAGAAGAGTTATCTCGGCTACGCCCCGTTTCATATATGCAAAGATGAAAATGAATAATCTACATTTCAAGTTTGCCATTCAAATGAAATTGAAGACTTACAACATTTTCTTGTTGTGTGCAGCAGATATAGAGAAGTAAGGTTGCATTTTTTAAAAATGAAAATAATTATTAGGTATGATGATATGACCATATACTGTAGTATAACTCTCAGCGCTAATCTGCAGCACTAATAAATTCAGGAATGTTTAGTCTTAGCTTTTCTCTCTTGGGTGGGTATCGCCTTGTAGACAACTGATAAATCTTGCTGAAACACCCAATGAGAATTTCATGAATGAAAATTTGCAGAAAAACGAGTGTGTTGTATAGTCGATCGAGATCAATAGCGTCATCAATTTATATCGATTTATGTAATCAGCCATGTCAAGTTTAACCGTCATGCTGGTTAGAGAGGTTACAGTAAAGTTAAGTGTAAGTCATTAAGTTCTGTATGTAAATGTAAAAAAAAAGGTGTACTTTAAGAAAGCTAGTGGTTCAGTTAACCTATAGAGACTCAACAGAGTATTCTGGGAGAGATGTAATATTAAACCTTCCGTCAAAATTGCCACACATTTCAAATAATTAACATTTAATAAAATTAAAGGTATATATGTATATATATTTTTTTTACTTTCTATTTAAGAAGGAGTTCAGAGTTTCGAAATTATGTTTTGGCCAGAAAACACAATTTGAAGACCCTAGATCTTCTTACAGTCTGGGAGTATGTGTGGTCAGCCAAACTCGAAAATAGTAAATTGCAGAAATTTGTAACTTATTTCATTAGATGCGTGATCCAGAAATACTAGGAGTACTTCACGGAACGGATTCTTAACTTTTTACCATTTTCTCGATAACAATGTCGATGGATTTCTTGAAACTTTATACTAACTACAGGTTCATGACATTTTTTTTTTACTTCCCTTTACCTAATAAGAGGAACTATTGCGGAAGCACTTCAAATAATACTTGAAACCCCAAATACGTATTTATTAAACACTCCGAGTTTGAAGAAAATTTGTCAATTATATGTCAGTATCTCAATATTTGTCGCGTGACTAAAGTACACAGATTATAAATAACAAAGAAATTCTAACTGCGCAAAAAAGCACATCATGCGTAGATACCTTTGGTGCCTGCGTGACCACTATCACATACCATCTGGTAATTAATATGGCATAATGCGGGGGTATATTTCTAAGGTTACATAAGTTTTCAGTTTTAGAACACACTTTCGCAAAGTACTTTCCTAATATCTCATTTTTTCTTCTAAAATTATATTTTATACAATGAAAATGAAGTGAAATGTTTAGATTTTGTACGTTATAACTGTATTTTAGGATTCTTCCTCAATTCTCTGGGAAGTATTGCGATTATTAGATTTTTATTCAATACTTGTTGACTTTCTCTGAAAAAAAAGAAGCAAGTAAGCAATCATTAAAGTTTGAATAACAAATTAATTAAATTACAGAATTCTAAATCAAACACTAATATATGTAAGATCATGACTTTACACAATTCAGATTTAGAAGTATTACAATCGTGTAATTGATCATCCTGTTTTTACGACCCGAGAATACGAAAAAAAAATTTTTTTTTTTACCCATTGGTCTGTTTATGTATTAACCGAATATCTAAAAAACAAAAAATCGCCAGGAAGTTCAAACTTTATATTCCGTTTAGGTACTACACGAAGTTTTCACGCAAAATCTATCACCCAGAAATGCGGCTTTACTGAATATTTTTTTCGCGATTTTTTCGAAAATGACTCTACGGATTTTCTTGAAACTTCGTACTGTCTACATATTTAAATAACTACCACTGTTATTTGAAACATTTCCAGGGAAAATTTCCTCTTACATAAGAGAAAGCAGAAATGATTTTAGGAACTTTCTCGAGAAGCGTCTATGTAGATTTCACTTAAATGATACATTTCAATTAATATGATATATCGGAGACATTTTCCGTGATAGCCTGCTTCATTTTGTGGTCATCGACCGGTTTCGGGCATTAACCCATCTTCAGAAAGCGTTTGTTAAACAGTGCGATAACACAGGCTTGCACAGAGGGAATTCAGTTTACAACCTCAAATGAAGCAGGCTATCACGGAAAATGTCTCTGATGCTTTCCAGCTCTGCGGAACCAACCACCACAACAAATATGATATATTATATAGAATTCATAACAAAAATATTATATCAAACACTACTATTTACGGTGAATTCAAAATTTTCATTCCGTTTGGGTATCACCCAGGATTACAAGGTGTTTTTTTGTTTTGTCAGAATTGCTTTTTACTAATTGAGATTTTATAGTTTTTTCGTAAACATTTTGACTATTATATTTAACATCGGACACTAACCTCCACACACATATATGTATATATTATATATCTATTATATTTATATGAAACATTTTTCTGGGAATAATAATTTTAGGAGGCTCCTAGGGTAGGTAGCCTGATACGACATGCTTTCCTGTAAAGTGCTACCGTAATTGAATATGTTGTTCTTCCATACAACATTATAAAGTTAATTAACTGCATTGCTGAAATTTCTGATATTTGAAGAAAATTGGTTAACAGAAGGCGCGATTTTTTGTTGTTGTTAGTAGATTAGTATTTTTAAGATTTTATAAAAACTATAGTGGTTTTCTTATAAGCATGAAGTGCTAACTACGCATGTGAACCTAATAAGTTTTTCAATATGAATCATTTGTCCAGAAAAATTTAGTGGTCTATAGGCTGGTAAGTGACGTTGGCCAAGTTGCCACTTCGATAGAGCTCTGATATACAGTCAAGTTGAGGTAATAACTATGACCTAAAAACTAACAGGTAATTGTATGTGACCCACCTTTTGTTTATTATGACAACTGTACTTAGATTAAAAAGTTCAAGTTTGTTGTAATAGTTATGGTTGCGTCCGCAGAGTTAGAAAACATCAGAATATTTTCAGTGATAGCCTGCTTCATTTTCTGGTCATCAACCAGTTTCGGGCGTTCGCTCATCATCAGGATAGTTTGATCACACAGTTTTGTTGTAAATATGTCAAGTGGAATAGTAATAATGCAATAATGAGAAAATAATGTGAATAGTTCTTACCAGATTTTTTATTTATTCAAATTTTACGAAACATAAGTACCCACTTCTCTATACACTCGACCAGGTAGGTGCTCATTGTTGAGCATACAGTCTCTTTTTAATACTTAACTATTGAGTATATTCTCTAAATATAATAGTTGAGAACAGAGTATATACTCATTTTTAATCATGTCAAATCTAATTTCCCATTCCCGCCATTACATAGGATTATTTGTTTAAATTTATTTTCGACCACTCACTGTTACAAAACTGACGTCGAAGTTTGATCAGAGGACCTTTATATTGGATTAGTTCGACATTAGGATTAGTAAAATTAATGCAAAAATTTCCAAATTTGTACAAAATTCTTTATAGGAATCTGAACAAATTGTGAGATAGTTTGTACAAACAGATTTCTTTTTTATTTTATTATTTCTAATGGCAGAGATCATAAAACACAAACCATCTTCGAGAGCACTCCGGTTTCCTTAGCAACAAGAAATAACTGACGGCGGGCATCATAGTAAGCTTACAAACTTACTGTCTCTTTCCTCATTCGCCATATCATAATAATTCACGTTGTCACAGTATTTTGTGCACAATTGATTAGCACATGATTAAACTATAAATTTGTAGAAAAAAAAGAAGATCATTACGTTTAACTATGTATAAATATTATCAATGTTGACAACGGCGTGTAGTACGCGTGCCATTATTCCAAGATATTTAATAAAATTAGTGATTAAGGAAGGCAAACACGTGATTCATTATATAATGAATTTTATAAAGGCGAATACAATATTAATTATAGTTAAATTAATATATTATATATATATTTTTTTGTTTTGTTTTAAAACTTCTTTACGAATTAAATGAACAAAGAATTCAATTTTTTACTGCTCGCAAGAGTTAATTTTTGAATAATTGTGGTAATCATATCCTTATGCATTGGTGTAGTGGGTAGCGCACTTGCCTTTGATACGAAAATTTCAGGGTTCGATTCCCATGATGGCAAAGTCGGTGTTGACCCAACATCGCGAAAAAAATGGGAAGCTACGGTTCGTAGCGCACCTTGGTAGCGAAGGTTATTACTAAACGGCGAGGGAACTGCTGCAACGTGCTTATCACACGTCCCTCAATATGTCGCCGTCTGGCAAGCCTTGGTCCTTTATGGACGTTTATGGCATAGGTTTTTTTTTTTTTGTAGTAATCGTCAGGTCAAAATATTAGGAAATTTTTCATCGCAGAAATAATTAATTGATTATTATTATATTTCTATTTAATTATTATCTACATACAGGGTGTCCCATGACTCGAAGTCCATAGCTTAATTGAAGTCATTTTGAGTAAAAAATGTCTAATAAACGTAGATCCGAAAATGCTTCCTAACTGTACTTACAGTTGATAGCTTACAGTTAAATAGCTATACTTACAGCCATTGAAAGGTGGCCAGCTGAAATTAGCAAATAAA
Organism: Triatoma infestans; assembly: GCA_011037195.1. Classification (NCBI taxonomy): domain Eukaryota; kingdom Metazoa; phylum Arthropoda; class Insecta; order Hemiptera; family Reduviidae; genus Triatoma; species Triatoma infestans. The sequence goes on from JAAEAF010006622.1 coordinate 35,096, forward strand.
TAAATTCGTTTTAAACAAAAGATTATTTAATAAGTTTATTTTTATATATACTATTCACAATAATCTCTTCCAGCTGCAATACAGATTCTAGTTCTGCGTAAGAATAACCTAATAGCTCGCTCTAATATGACAGGAGAATTTCTTATGTACGCTGCAGCATTCTGTTAATGAATAGTGAAAAAGATATTGTTTTTAACGCTAAAAATATTTGACCAGACCGCTAACGCCAACGCGCTCTATTAGAGTTCACAATAATTGTGCACTACTGAAGAAATATCAACTCCCTCCAACTACTGAATCTCACAACTATTTGCTTCTGCCATTCTATTTCACTGATCACTTCACCGCGTAATGTCGCACTAAGATTCATGATTGATTAGAGTAAAGTAGCGGCTCCAGTGTCTCTAGTCTTCAGGCTAGTTGTTTACAAAAAAAAACTAAGGGAAATGTTCACAGTAAGAATATATATTTTAACTTAGGATTTTTCCAAGGGGTGACCAGCTGCCAGTGATTTATTTTATTATGCAATAATATAAATTAGATATGTGAATAACTCCAAGGATTAGATAATTGAGTGTCAGCAAGAATATTACAATTTTATTGTTGAAGAAATATTAATTTGTATGAATATGTGGATGGATCCGCTATGCTGGATAACATCTGGAATTTTATCCGCCATAGCATGCATATTTGTGAGGATCTTGACCAGTTTCGGATTTTCATCCATCGTCAGAGTAAAGTTATATCAAGTTCGTGTAGAGAGTTGGTTTCAACTTGTTGTTTCTATTATACACTACACTTGTTGATTGTAAGTGCGAGAGGTTATAAGGTTATGTTACTCTGTGTGTATATGTGTTTAATAACAAAATTGCATGATATATAGCACAATACGATAAACTACTCATGGTTAAAACAATTACGATTTGTATAGTTGAATTCACTAGTAGAGAGGTACAACCAATACTAATTGAACGTTCTATTCACCAGTGAAACGTCAGTCATGTAAGTACACTCTATTACACTATAAAATAGAAAGGATACAAGGTGTTATTTAGATTGGCGTGATCTAAGATAACTGAAATGTTATGCAAAAGCTGAAGCATAGGAGAATTATTTATGAAAATATTTGCAACATTATTTCAAATGTTGTTTATTCACTATTATTGGAGCTCTTTTTTGGATGTAAACATTCTACTACTGTCTGGGTAGGTAGTTGTCCTCCACCATCTCTATATTTATGTTAGGGTAAATGACCGAAATTGTTTAGATTTTGCCCGAAACTTTCATGTCAGATGCGATGATAGGAGGAATGCGACGGAGGAATATCAAGTTTGAGCTTCCTTAAGGCGGATTTACATGAGTCAATTTGATTGATTCAGTTTGGTTGAATCAATGAAACTGATCCGTGTAAATATAATTTCAATAAAATTGCTGATTGAAATGAGTAACTAGTTCTACTTTTTTGATCAATTTGAAGGAAACACCCATTGGAAACAGCAGATTGAACAGTGTAAACAGTCTGGCAATAATGTTGATGTGCAAATCAATGGTTTTCTATAAGGTAGGTTTCAGTGAGATAGGTTATTTTTGTTCTTTGGTTGTTTATAGTTATTATGTCTAAACCATGTTAAGGGTGTGGCTAAAATAAAAGAAATTATAATAAAAATGAGTACAAACAAGGAAAAAATACCTAATATTAAATGGAAAGACGAACACATGTCAATTATACCAAATTTATACAAGGACTTCTCATCAGAGCCATTTAAAAAACAAACGAAAGAAAACCAAGCACAAAATAAGATCTAGACCTTAAAAAAAAAAGTGTGTCTAGAAAGCAAACACATTCATATTCGCAGAAAGTCTCTCAGTCCGCGCCACTTTTTTTTCGCTGATTGGTTCAACTTCATTGACTGAGTAAATACTTCAATTCAATTGAAATGATTACAATTTCAACCAAACTGAATCAATCAAATTGACTCGTATAACCCGCCATTAGATGATTCGTTTTTAGATTAGGTTACATCTCAGGCTGCAAAGAGGTAAGTTCTATATGTTCCATGGTATATTATAACAATTTTGGTTTCTCATAACCTTAAAACATAGGAAAGTTATTTTAGCTCGTAAACAGCATGATCAAAGAAGTGTTTTCCGAAAATTTCTGAAACCTCTAATATACTGCCAATTATTGTATATTCGTTAATTTTTTAAGAAGTTATGTATTTATTTAATAATTTGCTCCTTTTTTTGGGGGGTAGGAAAAAATTATCAACAATCCTACCAAATTGTAATAATCTTAGAAGAGAAATAACTTTCTGACAACAGTAGCCTACCAGGTTAGCTAATTATTTTCATTCTCAAACTATGTGAAAGCTAATATTTTCAAGATGCACGACCTAATTTTCACTAATTAACTTTTCTTTAAATAGTAACAAAGATAAAGAATCAGTATATTGATTTTTCAGTGCAGTTGACGTCAAGATAAGGTCAAAACATAACATACTCACCCTCTTTATATAGACAATGATTAATTAGTCTTGAGTCCAATTTCATTACTTACCATCAAGTGGCAATTTCATTTTAGTTAAAATAATAATAAACAAATTAAAATTTAGTTTTTCTGGTGGATGCTTGGCCAAAATATAAGTACTCTACATGTTAAAAAAAACAAATTCTATACAGCCGCATAGCCAGTTAACAGATTCCTTTAAATTTGGGTTTCTGGAATGCTTTTAATATAACCTAAGTATTATAAAGGAACCGAACATTGTACTGAAATAGCAATTAGAGGAAAGCCTGACCTAGAATTCCCCCAAAATGTGTGCTGTTAGTATGCAAAGTTTAATGGAAATCGTTGGAACAAGTTTGTGACTTGGAAAATAATAATAATAAATGTCGCACTTCCGTCGATGGATTTTGCCGGAAATCTTCGTTTTAGATGTATACTGTGGAACTTAAATGAAATATTAAGTTTTGAACTACCTACGATTTTTCGTTTTCTATATATGTATTTTGTTCACATACCCCCAGAGATCATTCGCTGTTTCTGTTTCACTCGACACTTATTGGTTTGTTGATTGTATATATGTGCGGGAGGTATGTAGGTTGATAACCTCCCGTACATGTTATATAAAATCAACAAACCAGCAAGTGTGAGTATAACAGATGAAGTGAACTCTCTACATGAACTTTGGTGAATTTACACTGACATTTGGATGAAAATACGAAACCGGTCAGCAACAAAAGGATTATGCATGCTAAGACGGATAAAATACCAGATGTTATTTTGCAGACCCATTTACTTATTCAATAAAATTATAACTTTGAAAAAATTTTGCCAATTCAAATTGCAGAAAGAGAAAGTCATGTGAGTGTTTCACATCAGATTTATTTATTTATATTTATTTTCTTAATATTTATTAAACAAAATGATCGAAATAAAGATTATTTTGTTGTATGAATAAACCACGCGGTTAGTTATAACTACAATAGGACAATACTTACTGTTAAAATGACTTCATTAAAAATACGGACAATAAATATTGAACGGTTTTCTTTACAATTTACATTAATTAACAGATGAATATAAAAAAAAAAAAAAAACATTACGTCTACAAAACAAAGAATGTTATGCACAACTTCTAATTAAATACTAAAAAGTTGTTTTTTTGTTTAAATAAATATAATAAATTTTTGAATATGTTATAATTGGATGACAAGTCCACTTCATTTTCAATGACGTCAAAACAAATTCACGCTAAAAATTTTCAGTTATTATAATTAATTAAGTTTCAATGCAATGACGTTTTACTCTTTCTCTATTTATTGCTTTGAATTGGTTTCAATTATATTTATGTTCATCTTTTTATTGCTGTGTTTTTTTTATTAATACATTTTTTTTTTTTTTATAGTACATTTTGTTGAATATCAGCGTGAAGCCGTTCTTTAACGAGTTTATCAGTAATAATAAAATGGTAGTTTTGTGTTGCGGTTAGTTTTTTTACCATTAATATGTTATTGCATTATTAATGTAATAAAACCTAGACAAACAGGGCATTTTTGTGTGAATTGCACTTCCCTTAACATTCTCTGGTAAAAACCCCCTTACCAAATTTAACATACTCAAAAAATTCTGTGTCAAATGGCGTAAACTGCTTGAAAGTCCAACCGTATTTCACAAAATAGGCTAAATTTTTTTTTGTATTAGAACAGCTAGGGGGCTCTGCCCCCTCCCTGCCACCTTCGGCACTCAAATCCCCGGAAGAAGGGCTCCTGCCTTCCTGTAGTCTTTGGCAACCCGGTCCCGTCCGCCCAAGTTTTGACAGTATCCTGGAATACTGTTCCAAGATTTTCTTAAAACTAACAATCTTATAGGCCTACACGTTTTGGTGGGGGGCGGGCGAGAGAGTTGCATTTTAAAGTTTCTTCTAAAGTGCCATTTCAGCATTATAGTAGATTATACGGTTTGTTCACCGATATAATAATAATGTCCAAGAAATGCATTGTAAAAAATTAGATTTTGAATGCTGAAGGTATAGTATCAACAAGGCATCTTAACAGTTGGCAGGCACCCAGCTTATAGCAGTCAATCACAGACTATACATTAATAAAAAATTCATAAAAGGTAATAAAAAAGTTATTTTTTATTGAGAAACGAAGAGAATATATATATATATACTTATATATGCAAATTTATAGTACGCTACTAATTTATCACAATATTTCAAATATAAACAAACATTTGAAAGTTTTCGCATTTGTTATCAGAATATATAAATTTTATTGGATTAATAAATTAAAATGTAAGGATTAACAAAAAATTGTAAAAAAAGAAAAAAAAGAGATGCTTCAAAGCAATGTAGACAGGAATAATTCATCCATTAAACTGTGATAAAGTCAACCTCATACTCCCGCCACATCTAGTCATAGTACAAAATTTACACCCGTAAATCTTAGTTTTATGGTACCAAACAAAATTCTAGAGGAGGGGACGGAAATTCACATTTTGAGTATTTCTCAATCTTACTTAAGAGTAATTTCATTCTTACTTAATTTTCTTGTTTTTTCCAAGTAATTTTTCCTTAAAAAAAAATCTGGTGTGAAACACTCACACGACTTTCTTTTACTTACTGTTTATTTTTATTTAAGGCGAATCACAACATCTGTGGTCATTGGCGACCGAAGCCTTCTCACAGTACACTGGGGGTCTCTGAACAATGTTCTCTCGTTACAGAGACAACACTGTCCATCACCGGACAGTGAGCTGTAAGAGACTCCTTGGAAGAAAAAAATCTAAGGGCAGCACGGCTGGACTCGAACCCGGGACCTCCGCGTTACTAGTCCAGCGCGCTACCACTGAGCTAATCCTTCCTTTTCTCTTACAGTTATTAATACAATTAAGTAAATATAAAATAACAAATTATTCTTTAAATTTCAATTTTAACTCATTTGCTCTAACGTAAAGATAGAGACGGTGGACGAACAAGTATCAATCCAGGCATTTAGTAAAAGTAATTAAAGTGTAGTCCAGAAGAGAGCATCAATAACATTGAGAAAAAAACAATTTAACGCCATAAATTCCGTCAAATCAGTAAAAAAAAAAATGAAAATCCTCCTTAAAACTAATGAAGTTATTAGTAACAGGAAGTATTGTAATCGTGTCAAATTTTCGATATCGAGTTTTCACCGGAAATATCCGTTTTGAGGTCCCCTGAGTCCAAAAAAGTGGTTTTTAGCAACTAGTCAGTGTATGTGTATGTATGTGAACAGCATAGCTCAAAAACGAAAAACCGTAGAAAATTGAAACTTGATATTCCGTTTAGGTATCATCATGGCATCAGACGGTGGGTCATCTTGTCAAAATTCCTCAACTGGAATTAACACTTTACTTGTTGATTTTTTTTACTTTTTTGCGTTTTTCTCAAAAAATGGGTCCGATGATTTTCTTCAAACTTTATATATCAACTACACATACAAAAATCTACAACTTTTATTTGAAACATTTCGCCGGGAAAATTCATTTAAGGGCAGTTATGGGGGAGGCGTGGGGTTAGGTTTGCATCTAAAGTGCTAGTTCACTTTATTAGACAATTCTATCATCTAAATAGTGTTAATTAGAATTAAATATGTTGTTGAAATTCCGAGTTTGAAAAAAAATCGTATAACCGGAAGTGTGTTTGTTTTAAAACTTTACTAAATGATTTTTTCCCTTTTTCGCAATTTTCTCTAAACTGCTCCGACGATTTTCTTGAAACTTCTTATATAAACTAAACATACAAGGACATCTACAACTTTTATTTTAAACATTTCTCTGGGAAAATTCATTTATGGGCACTTTTAGGGGAGGGATGGGGTTATGTTTTTCTCTAAAATGCTATTATCATAGTTGATTATACAATTCTATCATCCAAACAAAATTAATTAGGAATAAATAGATGGCTAAAATTTTGAGTTTCAAGAAAATTAGTAAACCGGAAGTGCGCTTTTTTACTGGACAGTTTTTTTTTTTCAGTTTTTGACGAATTTCCATTAAACTTGATACACAAACTATAGAATTTGTGAATTATAATTTTGAGAACTGGAGTAAGAGAAAGTTGTGTGAGTGTTTCACACCAGATTTTTATTTTCGAAAAAAAATGTTACAAACAGTATGATATGTTTATAAATGTGCAATTAGCGTTCAAAGTTGTTAAAAAAAAAGAAAAAGAAAAATCATTATATTCGTTTTCCGGTAAATTCAAAAAACTATTATTATAAATTTTGCTTTTCCGGTAACCCGATTTTTTTTTAAATTAAAATAAATTATCAAGCAATTCTTCTAATATTATATATATAGTTGTAGCACCGTACTTTACATTGAAATGGTACTTTAGGCGGAAGCTAAACGCTATTGTTTCCCCAAGAAACTCAAAAATTTAATTTTTCCGCAAAAAAATGCTTCAAAACAAAAAATAATCGATATAGCCCGGCAACTTAGTTGTGAAACTTGTGGGCGGAGTCAAATGACGTCACAGCTATTAGAAAGCTGTGGCAATTGGCGGAGAGATCATAACAGCTGTTTAGGTGTCACAAGTAAATTGTCGAGCTATTTTTTTTATCTTTGTAGAATGTATAAGTTTAATGAAAATCGCGAGGAAAGAAAAAAACGAGTAAAGTTGTATTTCCGGTTGATGGGTTTTTCTTTTAAGCTTCGTGTCTGATACAGGAAGTAGACTCTAAACGGATTACGAAGTTTGAACTTCCTACGATTTTTTTGTTTTTAAGATAGTCTGTTGACACAGACACACCCACACACACGCAAAAAACATGTATTTTCTGTGAAAACTCAATTTTGAAAATCAGTTTTTAAGAATTCAATGTAAAAAAGCAATTTTGTATAATTTCTTAAGTTTTACTATTTTTATAACAGGAAACTAAAGATTTTCTGTCCAACTTATGAAAATGAAATTTTCATTTGAAAAATACCTTTTAATGATTTAAAAAAAAAAACAAAAACTGGTGTGAAACACTCACACAACTTTCTCTTACTCCAGTTTTCAAAATTATAATTGACAAATTTTATAGTTTTTGTTAACTAAATTTAATTAAATTCGTCGAAAACTAAAAAAAAAACTGTCCAGTAAAAGCGCACTTCCGGTTTACTAATTTTCATGAAACTCGAAATTTTTGGCCATCTATTTATTTCTAATTAATTTTGTTTGCATGATAGAATTGTATAATTAAACTATGATAGCACTTTAGATGAAAACATAACCCCACCCCTCCTCCAAAAGTGCCTTTAAATGAATTTTCCCAGAGAAATGTTTTAAATAAAAGTTGTAGATCTTTGTATGTGTAGTTTATATAAGGAAGTTCCAAGAAAATCGTTGAAACCATTTTAGAGAAAATTGCGAAAAAGTAAAAAAAAAAAAAACAACAAGTAAAGTGGTACTTCCGGTTGAGGAATTTTGATAGATGACCTACTGTCGGATCCCATGGTGATACCTAAACGGAATATCAAGTTTCAACTTTCTACGGTTTTTCAGTTTTGAGCTATGCTGTTCACATACATACACACAGACCTTTTTGCTAAAAACCAATTTTTTTGGACTCAGGGGACCTCAAAACGGATATTTCCGTGAAAACTCGATGTCGAAAATTTGACACGATTACAATACTTCCTCTTACTAGGGAGTAAGAGAATGTAAAAATATTTTGTAGAAATTTAGGACATTTAAACTATTCTGTCAATATCGTTCAACTTGGAATTGTATCGTTCAACCTTGTCAATTATTACATTTGTGTATATTTCTCCCACTTTTCCATATTTCTTTTTTATCTTTGCATTACATATTTGTTTATTCATGAAACAAAAATAAAGATAAATTTGTAGAATATGTCCCATACAGTATAAAAAAAGATTATTTATTATATTAGGTACCTATTGTTATGAAAAAAAAAAAAAATTAATATCTCAGACCAAACATTCATTCATTTCAGCATCTTATTATGTAATGCGCACCAACTGTGTGGGCCGTGATATCTGCCACGTATTCACATTAGTCTAAATAAAGCTTATAATTTTACAAAATTAAACAAACATTGAATATTTTCTTTGTTTCTAGAAATTAAAACAAAAAATGTATTAAAGAATTTAGAGTAAAGTAATCAAAACAGGAAATTGTTTCTCAATTTATCGCGATCTTCTCTAAACTAAATAGTTTTAATGGGTTTTTTCTTTTAATGTCGCTTGCAAACAGCACCATTCATTTTAATTGCAACGTTTTTTCCGGCAAAAATTAATTGTGGCTAGTTTCATATGTGCAAATTGATACATGAAACCCCTAATAATATCCTTAGTTAAAATATACGTTCATACTATTAACTGTTTCTCTTATTTGATATATGAAAACGTCTAATTAGTTAAGATGAACTCTTCTTTTTTAACTCTGACACTGGGAGACGTTACTTGTACTCTAATCGCACAAGACCCTATTCGTGTGGAAACAGCAAATGAAAGAAATAAATTGAAATAGTTTTATATTTTAAAAATAATATAATTTTTGAAAGGAAATTTGCACGTTGGCTGGAAAAAGGTAAAAAAAAAACACAGGTACAAGACACCGTTACAAGAGAGGTCGGAGAACTTGGCCACTCTTTGTCTTTTAACCCCTTTCTAGTAATCAAATATAAAGGGCTGGTTTTTAACTACCAAGGGCAGTATTGTTTGACCAATTATCTTACAGCATTCAATGAATATATTCTATATTCGGAAGATAATATCAGTGCGTGAATATTTGAGGTTAAATTAATCTAGCTTATTTCATTTATTACATTCAACTTGTAATTGTTAATCATATTATTCAAAAATTCAAATATAGTCAAATTATTTATTGTTAACAGTGAGAGGGACTTCTTCACATATCTCTCTCTCTCTCTCTCTAAAACACACAAACACACACACACACAAGCCCTTTCAATATCGCTACTGCTACAACATACACTCACTCATTACATACACCATCATTGCATAATAGAGTGGGAGGGTTTGGTCGGTAGGATAGAAGAATTGCGAATTGTTATAAATTGGTGTCAGAAAAAGTTGTGTGACTATTTCACACCAGATTTTTTTTTTCTTATTATTAATTACTTCCTGTTGACGTTTCGACAATAATAATGCTTATTTTCAAAAACAGTGCGGTAAAACATCATATGAACTTGGGGGGGGATATTATACAATAAAATTATATAAATTTAGGAATATTAACTTAATATATTCATTGGATAATTATTATATAATTTAAAAAAAAAAAACTAATGTATTAACCTTGTTAATATTGTATAACAATTTATTTTTTGTAGACCATATTAGTTCATTGCTTTAAAATTTCATTGTCAAATTTTTAGATTAAATAAAATTTATTGTCATAATGGTTTGTTGGTTTAAATAAATTTTATAGGCGAATTTTCATATTATAGATTGATTATCTTTACATTTAATTAATTTTTTATGGGATTTCTTTAAAATTTATTTGAAATTCTTTAAATAAAACATATATTTCTGGTAATCACATTAACTTTGGACATTTGACCCGTTTCGCAATACTTCCTCCCACCCCACCAGTATGTTAAGAGAAAGTAAATGAATAAAAAAATCAGATACACACACACACACACACACACACACATGAATTTCTCTTACTGCTACTGTTAATACAATTATACCTATATAAAATGACTAATTTTTACTTTCTCTTACTTCCTAGTAAGAGGAAGTATTACTTTCTCTTACTTCCTAGTAAGAGGAAGTTTACTTTCTCTTACTTCCTAGTAAGAGGAAGTATGTAATCGTGTCAAATTTTCGATATCGAGTTTTCACCGGAAATATCCGTTTTGAGGTCCCCTGAGTCCAAAAAAGTGGTTTTTAGCGAATGGTCTGTGTGTATGTGTATGTATGTGAACAGCATAGCTCAAAAACGAAAAATCGTAGAAAGTTCAAACTTGATATTACGTTTAGGTATCACCATGGGACGGTGCGTTATGTGTCAATATTCCTCAACCGGAAGTACCACTTTACTAGTTTTTTTTTTACGTTTTTGCAATTTTCTCAAAAATGGCTCCGAAGATTTTCTTTAAACTTGCTATATCAACTACACATACAAAGAGCTACAACTTTTATTTGAAACATTTCTCCAGGAAAATTCATTTAAGGGCACTTCTGGGGAGGGGTGGGGTTAGGTTTTCATCTTAACTGCTGTTTCAGTATATTAGACAATTCTGTCATCTAAATAATGTTAATTAGAATTAAATATGTTGTTGAAATTCCGAGTTTGAAAAAAAATAGATAACCGGAAGTGCGTTTTTACTGAAATATAATTTTCAGTTTTCTGGTATTTTCTCGAAAATGGCTCCAACGATTTTCTTTAAACCAGCGTTGTTAACTATACATATAAAGAGCTACAACTTTTATTTGAAACTTTTCCCCTGATAAATTCATTTAAGGGGACTTTTGGGGGAGGGGGGTTATGTTTTTCTTTAAAATGCTATCACAGTTGATTATACAATTCTGTCATCCAAATTGAAATAACTAGAAATTAATATATGACACAAATTCCGAGTTTCAAGGAAATTAGTAAACCGGACAGTTTTACTGGACAATGTTTTCACTTTTCGACGAATTTCATTAAATTTGGTACACTAACTATAAAATTTGTCAATTATAATTTTGAGTATTGGAGTAAGAGAAAGTTGTGTGAGTGTTTCACACCAGATTTTTTTTTTTAAAGTTCAAATTTTACTCACTTTTCCTAACATAACTGTAAAGATGGATGGGGGTGGACAACTAACTACCCTGGCAGTTTGTCGTACCACTAGTTTATACTGTTGTCAAGAAGAGGGCGCTAACAATCAGTCCTAGGTAATTTGAAATTTAATGACAAAAATTTCCGCAGAATATTCTAAAATAATTTGGGGGGGGAGGGAAGGTTAGAAATAAAAGTATGTTTATAGGTGAAAATGATAGGTTTATATATCTTTGTGCAGTTACATGACCAGAGAAATGTTTAGATTGTATATAAAATGTATGGAACCCTTCTTAGGGATGGACACATAAAGTTTATCAGGTACAGAAAGGAATTCTATGAGTTCGAAAAAAAAAATGTCCTTAACGATTATTATAAGAGGAGAGAGCGGGACTTAATTTTCAGTATTTGATGAAGACTCCACAACATCAGCTGAACCGATGTTGAAGCTTAAATTACAGTTTTTCTGAAGATAAAGTAACTTGTGGAAAGACAAAAAATTAATATTTTCCTTTGCTGATGACATCGCTATCCTTACATCCCATGAAGATCCCGTTACCGCTACTCGCACCCTCCAATCCCATCTCAACACCCTGGCCGAATGGCCCAGGAAGTGGAGAGTTAAATTAAATATTAACAAATGTTATCATATTACATTCACATTCCTTAGAGCCATATGTCCTCCAGTACAACTTAACGGACAATTCCTACCTACTGTTGATAAAGTTCGCTATTTAGGACTCTAGTTGGACAAAAAACTGGCTTGGAATCCTCACACGAGACCCAAGAGACAGGAACTAAATCGACGATACAAATTACTCTCACGTTTATTCGACCGACGTCCTCGTCTTTCTCTAGACAACAAAGTACTTATCTACAACACTTTACTCAAGCATCGAAGTGTGGGACTTCACCAAGCGCTCCAATTACTTCCGACTGCAAACCTTCCAATCCAAAATCCATCGTAAAATCACTACCGCTCCTTTCTATGTTTCTAACTCCATCATTCACAAAAATCTAATATCCCTTTTGTCCGCGACCTCATTTTATCCTGATAATAAAAAAATCCATGCATCCCTTCCAGACTATCATATCCCTTTAATCCAAAAACTTTCTTCCTATTCCATCCCTGGATACCCTATCAGAAGACTGAAACGTCCAGTGGCCGAGAGATCTTCTGACAGAGTTTTTTTTTTTTTTTTTTTTTATTTATTTATTTCAATATGTCTACATGCTCCATTGATATTACATGTAATAAGATAACAAAATTTAAATTTTAAATATTTTAAATATGCTGTGAAAATAAATTGTTAATGAATATGTACAATATTAACTGGTGATAATAAATTCAAGAAATTACATTAAAATGATAAAGTAGAAATGTTCAAAATTTAAAGTTTTCCAAAGTCTCATTTATTCAAAAAATTGATGAATTCGTCGATGAATTCCTGCATGATCAACTGGTCTCCTGGCAGTGGCCAATGCCTTCTAGTTCTCAATATACAGCTGATAAACCTAGCTCTGGCGTTTTCTAAGAGTGGACAGTCATATATTAGATGGGTGAAATCCTGAATCTTAGTACCAGTGGGATCACACGGGCAGTAAGGTGAATAATCTATAATATGAAATTTATAAAGATAGTGTCTGCTTGGACTATGTCCTGTTAATGACCTGGGTTAACCGGTAATTGATTTTTAGATTTAGTTTCTGTCTAATATGAACGTGCGCGATAAATTTCTTTGTAAAATTCCCTTTTTTGTGAATTTTGCCACTTCATTTCCCACTCTTCAAAGCTTCTTTTCTTTAGTTCACTTTTGATGTACGACTTTGGAAACTTATTGTAGGACGGCATTAATTGTATATTCTTAGCTCCTTCCTTTAGCAAGACGATCAGCTTCTTCATTTCCTGAAAATCCAGCATGTGATTTTATCCATTCTAATCCAATCCTTATTTCTTTTGCTTCCAGATCATCTATTTTTCTGCGGATACTTTCAATTAGAGGAGAATGAACTTTATAATTTCTTAAGCTGTCCAGTGTAATATGGCTGTCTGTGTAAACCCTTAAATTTCTTGAGAAACCTGAACTGTTGTTTTGAATCCATTCCAAACTCTTGCTAATTGCTAAGGCCTCGGCTTGATTATGGGAACACTTATTGTCCAATCGGAATATTTCTTCATGAATTTTATTGTTCTCAAAATAGACTTCGAAGGCACAACCTACGCTACCCATCTATTCTAGAACCATCTGTGTAGATATCAAGACTCGCATTGCCAACAGTTTCCACCAAACTTTTAATTGATTTAAATTTTGTTGGGTGCATCCAGTCGGAATGGGGTACATCCTGATCAAAGTTTTGAAAACCACTCATGTTAGAGATATGCCCTTTCATCACCATATAAAGATCACATATTTCTCTTGCTTTAATTGAGATAGGTGTTATATCTGCCACTATACATGAAGCCTCATAGGATATTGTTCTGTACCCTTTAATCATTCTGATAGCCATAAGACGTTGGCACCTTTCAATCTTTATAAGGTTCTGTCAGAGTGAAAAACAAAAAATGTAAAAATGTCATTTTGTGAAAATGTAATACGTAAATATCTGTCCCCTCTCACTCTAAATTTCTTATTAATCCTGTTCACTAAATCTTTCCTAATAATTTTCCAAAGCTCTTCTCATCCGTATTCACCTATTTTCCGTTTTTTATCTCCTTCCTCAGTTATTAAAAATATTTTGGAGAGTTGTCAATGCAAGTAGCTGCTACACGCTGTACATAGTTTCATTCATCAGATTTACTTGATACATGATTATGTAGTTGTAAATACCTAATAATAATAATAATAATAATAATAACAATAATAATAATAATAATAATAATAATAATAATAACAATAATAATAAAAATAAATAAATAAAGTTACCGAAACCTTCAACCTCGCTCATCGTTCAAAAAGCATATAAGAGTTTTCTGTTTATTGGGTCTGTATTGATAATTACTATGTTGAATTTGTAAGAAGAGATAGCTGTTTCGTTTTCTTTTCTAGCTATTTAGTTGCTTATTTAATCATTTATTTTCACTTAATTTATTCTTTTTTATATATATATATATACACATATACATACATACGCACACACACACACACACATACACACACATATATATATAGTATGAAATTCAGGCAAAGTATGAAATTCATTCCAGACGAGCCCCCCCCCACCATTTATTTTATTACATCCCGATTTCAAAATATATTTTAATAGTAATAATTTAAAAGTTAAATTATTTTACTTAAAGTACCAGAACTATTAAATTGTAGCAATTTAATAGTTGCAGTCAACCAACAGATACTTCTGACCAGAACTATTGAAACACCATTTGGAATACCATGATTTATTATACTGAAACACTACAATAGAATTTCCCCAAGTCAACTAAAGAATAATAGAAATATTAAAAAGAATGTTTTTCAAATACACAAAATTTATCATAAGAAATGTAATCTGGTATCTGAGTATAAACCACGCATGATATTATATGAAATGCCTAGGCATTCTGTAGAATGCCTAAAATTTCATACTTTGCCGGTAACACATATAACAAATAACATATACATATTTCAGTGTACCATCACTACACTCTGATTTGCTGGGTATTTATGTAATAACTAGCTAACCCGCCACGCTTCGCTCTGGCTCAGTCTGATTTTTAGGCTTAACCATGCGTGCTTTTGATAATTTGTTTCGATGCTTTGGAATACCCTGACTACTAATTCTTCTTTTGAATGTACAATGTTGCAGAAATTAGATGGGAAGGTGATTTTTCCCGTTTCCGGATTTGTAGGAGCAGTGCCGTTACCAAGTTCGAGAAATGGTCTTGAAAATATGGCAGCTGTTGGATCGTTTTGAAGTTGAACTCTCATATTCTTTGTTAAATGAATTTTTTTTTTTACTGTGCTCCAAAGAGTTGAATATTTCAAGCAGGCATGCAATTCATCAGCTGGTGTTGAGCGAGGTATCACTGGAAGCGTTTGCCTGAAGTCACCAGCTAGTAACACCAATGCTCCACCAAATGGAACCTGATTATTTCGCAAGTCTTTCAATATATGGTCTAATGCTTCCAATGACTTCTTATAAGTCATTGTACACTCATCCCATACAATGATTTTTGCACGTCCGAAGAACCTTTCCCATTCCTGATATTTTAGAAATGTTACATGTTGGGTTTCTGTGAAGTGCATGTTTAAGTCATGACAGTTTAAGAGCTGAATGCGCTGTTCTACCTCCATCCATCAACGTAGCAGCAATACCTGAAGAAGCAAGTGGTAACGCAATATGCGAACGGATTTTAGCTCGGAATTTCCCATTTCCGTGGGAACTTCGGAATAGAGGTGCTTATAAGTAGTTGAGAAAGAGGTTCAGAGAGAGAGAGACCACCATCGCAACGCGTCTGAGTCTGTCTATTTCTGCCAACCTCGCGAAACGCTCGGAGAAGTTCCCGTTTCCGTGGTTAACTTCGGAGTATATATAAACACTTTTATATAGAAATGCAACTTGTGTAAACATTTCAAGTCAATCCATCGACTACTTTTCGAATTTTGCGGCCACAAACATACGGATGCTGAATTTTTATCGTGTATAGATTGCTTGATTTACTTAATGTTATTTTCTCAATTCTTGGTAACATTATAAGCCAATTTAAGTATTATTATTATATCTGTGCGGTTGTCAGTCCAAATTTAAAGGAAATCAACGTTTTTTCCAAGAAAATTCCAAAAAAAAAAACGCAAAAACCTATTCTATAAGTCGCACTTCCGGTTAACTGAATTTCCTCCAATTTGGAATGCTACCAGCGGTACTAATATATATAAATAAATATTCTATTTACGATAGAACCATAGATTGTACTGAAGTGTTATTTTAGAGGAAAGCTTAACGCTACTATCCCCCCCCCCCCGAACTACGATTGCAATACTTCCTCTTATTAGAAGCAAGAGATAGTTTTTTTTATTTTTATTGTTTTTTGCAACAGCAAACTCGCAACAAGCATAAGTGTAAGTAAATGTGTGTGAATAACCATAAACACAAGAGAGGAGAAACTACCCTGTAGTAGCACTCCTACTTAACATTTCGTTCGTTATCTTTTGCGATCAAGTCTTGCAATCGGTTTTAGGCGACGGGGAGGATTGTCACGCAGCGCCCGCTATAGCGGGTGCGTCGCCTATATATATATATATTTTTTTAACCAAGTCTATGCATGTTTAAACACAAGCTGAAGCAGCGCTCTGCTCGCGTGCTAATGTTATTCTGTTCAGTGAAGTATATGCATGTTCAAACAAGTTCAAGCATCGTCCTTAAACAAATTTTGCGTTAATTTTTCAATAATAGTGTAAATATTTTTAGCTTTTAGACATAAACAATATAAATATACGCTACGCACTGTAAATTTTTAGCGAACGAAAAAAATCGATATGTGAAATTTTGTATATTAATTGAATATTTAATACATTAATATTTCTCTCATACTTACAACCAAAATAGTGCCACTAAATTTTGGCACCCCGGCACCCGCGGCCGCTGCATTGTCAGGGAGAGTTCGTGACGAAAGACGACGGACAAGAGGATTGATTAATTATGAGTGGATAAAGATATATGGAATTTATCATATCCATGTTTTGATAACTTCTTTTAGAAAGGATTGTTTTGTTTGGAGACATAATAGGGGAGCGTCATCAAATTGGTTTTATGGATTTTGGATTGCAAGGATTGGATAACTATAATTTCGGAGTAAAATAAAATTATTGTAAATTATAATAAATTTTGTGAATCATTTTCTTAAAAAGTGTCTTTTCAAAATGTTTAAAAAAAAAAATCCATGAATGAATAGAGTAAATATTGTTGGAATTTTGAAGACTGCCTTATGAGAAGGTGTGAAATGATGATACAGTTGGCTAAATAAAAACACAGGAAACTCAATATAAGAGGTTAATTATTATTGTCTGTCAAATGCAATACTAATAAAACCATTAAAATAATAATAATAATAATATAAGTGTAAAGAGAGTAATCATAATTATATAATATTTTAATACATGAATGAATACTAAATTAGTAGCATTCTTGTAGTTAAATAAAAATTTTATTCTCTTTTTAGTAACGTAAAAGAGTAAGAAAAACAGGTTAAATAGCAACATTCTTAAATAACTACCTGATTTATATATAGATATGTATTACGAGTATATTTGTTATTAAAATTAGTATTGCGATGTTTGTATTTACCATTATTATTATGTGTGAATATAAATAAAGAAATGAAAAACTAATCGTATAAAATCTAGTATAATAATAACATATTAATGAATCAATCCCCAGGGCCGATATCCTTGTTTTAGTTATGCAACTACTATACATTCCACATATATTCAGTCACTAAATTATTTCTGTTTATTTACCATATTTATTAACTACTATAAGGTTTATTTTTATATTTCTCTGTTGTACTTTTTTTTTTAAATATAAGAGCTATAAAACGTCTACCTTTTAATATTTTCTCTTTTGTAGACTTTGTTTTATTTATGTCTTCTTTTATTTTATAGAACTTGAAAGAAATTCATATGTAATTAAATTTTAACTTCCTTTTAGTATTTAATTATTTCCTTAAAGTAATTCTAATGGTATGTTACTTGATTCTATTACAAACTGTCCTATTATTCTACTTTTTGCATCTTAACTTAATGTAATATTTGTAAAATTTTGTCATTTTAAGTATAACTTTATTTGATTTTCATATAATTTTTAATTTCTTACTTACTGCTGATAACTGGAAATATTGATTTCGTGTGTAAAAATATAATATGTTATATATACATATATATGTGAACAGTATATCTCAAAAAGAAAAAAATTCTCAGAAAGTTTATCAACCTTGACATTCCGCTCACAATAGGCACCGATAGGAAGTTGTAATAGTATCCAAAGAGAGTATTCGTAGCAGAGAGACAAAATGGCAGGACCACTCTCTCGGACTGGAGTGGGAGAAACCACATAAATACAGCTTGCGGTAGACAGATAGGCGGACAGTTCATACTACTGAGTTCATACAGCCAATCACCACGTGTCCATTACTCTTCACCACTCTACCATACTCTATCATTTCAAGTGTAAAATCCAGGCAGTCAGTGTCATTTACATTATTGTACAGTGTTAACCATATTCTGTTAATTCATTCTAACCAGACCACTTCTCTCCTCCATAACCCCATTATGAAAGTTATCGGGTCAAAAATTACTCAACAAGAACTATTTTATCCGTCGTAGCGTGCATATTCATTTGGTTCCTGACCGGTTTCGGATTTTCTTCCATCGTCTACACCAAGCTCGTGTAGAGAGTTCACTTCAACGTAATTGTTTCTGTTACATTCACACAAGAAACCAACAAGTGTGAATGTAACAGAAATATTACGTTGAAGTGAATTTTTTACACGAACCTGGTGAATTTGCTCTGATAATGGATGAAAATCCGAAACCGGTCAGGAACCAAATGAATATGCATGCTACGACGGATAAAATGCCAGATGTTACCTAGCATTGCGGACCTATCCATCTTATTCAACTTACTATTTTACTGTTGAATACCGGGAATTGCCAACTCCAGTTCTTCCATATTATAATTTTGTAGTAAGTATAAGCAACCTGACGAGAAGCAAAGTTCCTTGTATAATTGTTGTGGTTGGTTCCGCAGTGGTGGAAAAAGCATCAGAGATATTTTCCGTGATAGCCTGTTTCTTTTCGTGGTCGTCGACCGATTTCTGGCGTCCGCCCATCATCAGGATGCTCTGTGCAAATCTATATTATCACGCTGTTTGACAAAAAGCATCCTGATGAAGGGCGAACGCGCCCAAAACCGGTCGATGACCACAAAAAGAAGCAGGAGGCTATCACAGAAAATATCTCTGATTCCTTGTATAATTTATCTAACTGGTTAATACAACAAACTCGGATCATTTTAATAAAATTATAATCATAATATAAATATTTTATTTTCATAATTTATTATAAATACACAGAGAAAACTACAAATTGTTTTCGTAGTTTGATTGCTGGGAGCGCTAGTGTCGGCTGGAGGCAGACGTTAGAATAGTATTCCAATGATACTGGTACTCTATATTTTTTCTCAATAAAATGCTCCATTCTATCTGTCATCTTTTATTCTAGTAAAGTCCCATCAAAATATGGCTGAAATAAAATCTAAAAAATAAAAATAACTTTTAATATAAATAAAATTATTATAACTGGCAATGATTCAATTTTGTTTTAGTTTTCTCCCTAGAGCTGAATATGTTATAAAGATAACTCTTTTATTATTACACTTGTTTATTGTAATTATACGACATTAGCGAATGTATATTTATTTTAGTAATTTCTTACACACAAAAATAACTTGTAATAGATTTAATAATAATAATATATATATATCAGGGATAGGAATTAGCTCCGGCTAGCACGTGTAAGAGTTCAGGCTGCCTGCCTTTTGATTTTCTGTTCCTAGGAGCCTCCCCTAACAGTTCATTGTGATTGTCAGTAACGAGAGAACTCTGCGAAGAGCGGCACTGCAGCAGTAAGAAGGCTCCGGGCACCAATGATCACAGAAAAGTTCACATTCCTAGAAAAAAAAGAAGTCATTATTAATTGATACTGATATTGATATTTATGCATGCTGAAGATGAATTTTACAGTCATGCAGCAGGGTGCAGCACAAGTTTCTGGCAAATAATAAAGGGCCTAGTGTGTTTTTATGGTTATAACAAGAAAAAGATTAAGATATTAACGTTTGTTTTAAATCATAACGTGCTTTATGTTGATCAAGTTGACCGGGTTCTCTGATAGCACTTAAACTAAATTAACAAGATTGAACCTTCTGGGATTTTTCCCCTTCTTTGAGTTATGCTGACCCAACAAAAACACCACATATGCTGAAATTAAGAAAAATTTCTGTAGAATTATTTGCAGATTACGTACATACAAATCATGCAATCTGCAAGCAGTATTTGGTGAAAATAAATGCCGAAACGACCGCTATATGCTAGGTTTGTGGAGTAATCAAAGACCTCGAACATATTATCAATGTGTTGTTCTTTGTATATAGCAAAAAGACAGGCTATGTTAACAGAGATAAGTCGCCTGCTAATTAACCCTTTCAGCACAATATTAATGAGTAATAACGTGGAAGTATATAAAGCAATTTTTAAATATTTGGTTGAGAAAAAACGTTAAAATATAGTTATTATACATCTTTAATCACCTCCTTGGATTATGAAACTTTGTAAATAAATATCTATTCTATTATAAGTTTTAGGTTAGGTTGAAGGGATGGTAGGAATATCGAGTACTCCACCCAAATATAAGGGTGTATAAGGTTGCCTATGGGTGTATAAGTTAGCTCATTGGTATGAATGTATTTATTAGGCTGTGTGTATCGATAGGTGTGCGTACAAGGTTACCTGAGTATGCTGAGTGTTACAAGTTGTGTATTCTGACAGTAGTATGAATGTATGTGGTATTTATTAGCGAAAATGAGATAGGCTAGAGCATATTTGCAAAGGATAAAGTAAAGGGTGTTTATATTTTCTTTGTGGAGGTTTATGCTTTTTATAGGTATTAAATGCGTCTTTAGTACAACTCAATGGCTATGGCTCGACCAGATAAAAAAAACAAAAAAAAAAAAACAAAAACACACACTATGAGAGAAACCAATTTATTAAAACGAACAAAATACTTTAAAAAATGAAATATCGCAGGAAGCTGAAACTTTATTTACGTTTTGCTTTGCTAGAATTGCAATTGAAGAAAATTCAGTTAACTAGAAATGCAATATCACAGAATAGAGTTTCTGAGTTTTTCATAAGTTTTCCGAAAACGGCACCAACGATTTCTCT
This sequence comes from Triatoma infestans, assembly GCA_011037195.1. Classification (NCBI taxonomy): domain Eukaryota; kingdom Metazoa; phylum Arthropoda; class Insecta; order Hemiptera; family Reduviidae; genus Triatoma; species Triatoma infestans. The sequence goes on from JAAEAF010006622.1 coordinate 56,306, forward strand.
TTAAATTTAGAATACTAACTGCTTTTATAGAAATCCATTAATTTTAATAGATCTCAGAGGGTTTTTTGAGTGTCTGTCACCTTGAGCGGAGTTCTAAACAACTGTCAATTCAAATTTTTTATTGCTGCCTCTAGTCTGCAATGAGATCAGTGCAGCCACAATCAACATGTATAAAGAAACTGGTAGCTAGATCATAAGTGACATAGAACAAACATTGCTTTCACGACAAAACACTCCGTTTTTTCAAATCAATATAATACTATTTACCATACACTTTCTAATGCTTTTAGTTACTTTAAATAATCACGAAAGAAAGTTAACTGACTGAAAAATGGACTTTCAACTAGGCAAGAGGTTACAAACTAGTCAAGATAGAAAATAAAACATCAACTAGATAAGATCTTTGGAGAGGGATAGAGGGAGTGATTGATGTGACCCTGACCTTGACCTAAAGACAATCCAACCTTCACGTGAAGACCGCCAGACACCACTCCATCTTCGCCACACCTTAGCGTCCTTGACCCTTCCCATTAGTAACGGCAACCTGGAGAGAGTCTATAGCTAAATTGGCATACTATAAGGGCGCTTGTCTGAAAACATCTAAATGCCACCGCACTCTGCCACCCTGATAAGCTTTATTAAGGCTTAACTAGCTAAATTGCTTTAAATACATGGAAATACCGCAGTTCCGTTACATTTGAATGATGGAATTTAGATGTTCCCTACAGATTTTTCTTATATGGTTTATCCATTTCATACATGTTTTGGCTCCCGAATTGGTTTATATTGGTGAGTCAGCTATACATATAACATTCAATTTTTTTCTCTAATATCTCGTGCCAGTTTCCCTAGATCTTCTCTAGAATTTACTATTGCTTAAAGTCATGCTTTTTTTTTATCATCTTTGAAGAGGGACAAGTTCTACGCTCATATAATTACTCTAAAGTTCAAAACCTTCTCAGTGCAGTGTCAGCTTCTGGGCAATATTCTCTCAACATCGGACACTATAGGCTCCTAGGACGAGAATATATACTCGAACCCGAAGCCTCCTCATTGTAGTCCTGTGCGCTACCACACGTGGTGCTATTCTATTGAGTGTCAGCTTTAACAGTTATAACCTCCTATAAGTTTTAAAGAAATTTCAGAAGAAAACGGTTTAAAACAGGGAAACATTTCTTAAAAAGCCCAACTTATATTTACCTAAGCCTCATAAGGTTCGAGCGTTCTCTCCTATGTCTCAAACCATCCCATGTTCCCCACGGGTTACAAAGTTGATTGGTACACAAATTACACCCGGCAAAAGGTTAGACTGTGGCGATTTTCATAACATTCTTCGGTGTTCGTAAAAACGTGAAGGTCTAGGATTCGACATTGGTCTAACAACTGTTTTATAAAGAAAAAGCTTATTCTCTCGTGATAGCATAGACTCCCTAAAGAGCTAGGGAAAGAAAGTCCTAATTGCCGCCTATTCTCAGTTGACTTTATTCTTTATATGGGGAGCAAACGTAAGCTTCTGATAGAAAATTACTCTCGTAAATTTGACAGTGACAACCAAGGTCCAAATTGATGTGTCCCTGAACTTGACCTAAGACAAGCCAACCTTCATGTGATGTCCACCAGATACCACTCCATCTTCGCCACACCTCAGTGACCTTGACCCTCCCCGTTAATAACAGCAACTTGGAGAGAGTCTGTTGCTAAATTGGCATACTATAATTGCGCTTGTCTGAAAACATCTGAATGCCACCGCACTCAGCCACCCTGATAAGCTTTATTAAGGCTTAACTAGCTAAATTGCTTTAGGACCAGCCGACATGGCCAAATGAGAGTGAACGATAACAACTGCTCGTCAGTTCTCATAAGTGTGTGGGGGGAGGATACTTTAGAATACGATCTGATTATTAGGCTTCATTCAGCACATAGTTCACAAAAAAAAAAGTTCGGCCGTATTGTAATTAGGGGATAAATTAATTTTCCCTTTAAGGTTAAGCAAGCCAAAAGGGCTGCCAGCTATGCCTAAACGATGGAAATGTTCAGTACATACGTAATAATATCAACTGAGACAAATTTATTCACAATACTGTGTATGATTGTTAATTGTTAAATCAATCAGGACTTACATTTTTTGTTAATCCCATTTTGATTCTCTGACATAAACACTCGAAAACGGCAAATGAAATTGCAAACTTACTGTAATTAAGCGAGAGTATAAGAAGAAAAACCTACATTACACAGAGAACATTGCAAATCATAAATATAATAACATTTACTTTTTACAGAACTGATAGAATTGTACGTTAATAAATAGATTGATTACAAGATTGCGTCGTCCACCAAATAAATTCTACGTCATCGAATGAAGGACCTTCTGATACGTATGTAAATAATGAAGGTAGTCTTATAGTTATTATGACGTCACTTTCACTTTTACGTTTGCGGAATTGTTGTTGTTGTTTTTTTAAGGTCTTACGTCTGTGAAAGTAAGGCTGGCTGGACTTTGCTTGATTCTCTGGTAACAGTATTATTTGCCCAATGTTTGTGTTTCTTTTTATTGTTAATAAAGGAGGCACACCGGCTGTGAGTTGTTCCTTTAGGATAATTATTTTTACCATTTATAGTTTTATGAGGTAATAATTATGGACTAATTAGTTAACTTAATATGGTCAAATTAATTTTGTTCATGCAGTTTTGTGTGATTATCATAAAATAAATACAAAAAATCTGATGTAAAACGTCATACGACTTTTTTTGTGGCTATTTTTAGAATTACAATTTGAACATTTTCTTCAATTTTTGCATTCTCTTACTGTCTGTTTGGTAGGAGAAAGTATTCCGATCATGTTGAATTTTCACGAGAAATATATGTTTTGAGAACTCTTAAGGCTGAAGAGTGGTTTTTAGAAAATGCTTTGCGCGAATATGTGTGTGTGTACGTGGGTGCTGTTTATATGAACAGTACAGCTATCATGGGATTCAACAGAAAGTTATCTGTCAAAATTTTCATGAAGGATAAAGTTCCTTCTTATTTCCAGATTTCCAAGGGCTTAAGACAAGGAGATCCTCTGTCATCTCTCCTATTTAATTAGCATTGGAGAAGAGCTATTCGAACCCGGCCTAATGACATCGTACATAACAGGGCTAAGTCAGCGTTTGGCTTATGCCGATGACAAGTGTTTTAACGGCACGCACCCCTATCAGAGCACTAGCAGGAGTGTTTGAAGAATTGGAAAAGGAAGCAAAGGTTTTGGTGTTTAACATAAATGAATCTAAAACAAAATACATATATGCCACTAGAAGAGTGTGCATCCAATAATGAACTGATTAATCTAGGTTCCCACACAGTTGAGAATGTTGGGCAGTTCAAGTACCTAGGAGCTATTATTAGAAAGAAAAATGATGTTAAAGAACACATTACAGCAAGTATAACAGCGGGTAACAGGTGTTATTTGTCCCTGGGAAAAGTTTTAAGAACCAGGTCAATTTGAAGACAAGCCATACTATTAATATATAAAACCATTTTAAGACCTGTTGGTACATATATATGGAAGCGAGAGCTGGATACTAACAAAGGGAAAATGACCGTCTTCTATGTAGGTAGAAAGAAAAATTCTGAGAAGGATTTTTGGACCTGTTCAGGTGGAAGATGGATGGAGGATAGATAATAAGATCAAATCGGGAATTGAGGGACTTGTCGGGAACAAGATATAGTAAGGTTTATTAAAAAAGGAAGACTAAGGTGGCTTGGCCACTTGGAAAGAATGCCAGAGGAAAGATACCCTAAAAATGACATCCAGAAGGAGTAATAAAGCGGGGAATGTAGACTGAAATGGAGGGATGACGTGGAGGAGGATTTCAGAGTGATGGGAGTGGTAGGATAGAGAATACGGGCAAAGGATAGGATAGAGTGGAGTAAGGTACTTGAGGAGGCCCAGGACCTTATAGTCTGTAGTGCCAAAGAAGAAGAAAGTTCCTTCTTATTCCAATATATCGAACCCAGGTACTTTATTACTTTCTCTTATTGTTAGTAAGAGGAAGTATTATAATAGTGTTAAATTTTTCGATATTGATTTTTCACCGGAAATATCCGTTTTGAGGTCCCCAGAGTCTAAAAAAGTGGTTTTTAGCAATTGGTCTATGCGTTTGTGTGGGTGTGTATTTTTATTTTTTTTATTACAACTATTAAAATTTATCAGTTACAATTTTGTAAACTGCAATAAGAGAAAGTTTGCGTGAGTGTTTCACACCAGTTTTTTTTTTTTTAAATGGACTTTATCTTGATTGCCCTCTTTCAATTCTAATTCCTCTTCTTCTAAAGAAGTATTGAAGTTTTAAACTTTAAACCACGACATTTATACTATCTTCTTGTAGTTTTTAGCATATGTACCCGCGTCATGCCTATCTTGAGCTGTTACTATTTGATCGTCTGCGAAGAGTATGTCTAGAGTTCGTCTAATCTTAATGCTCCAGTTTTCCCTTTCAGAATGTCATCAGTATGAATTGTAAACAGAATAAGTGCTAGACTGGAACCTTGTAGAAACCCCTTGTTCGTATTAAATTTTTTCATTTAACCAATTTCCTGTTTTTCACCTGTTTCCTTTAATCTTTGCCTATCGCAATTATTACGATTAATTAATTACTATCTTTCATACTAACATACAATTGACAAATATTTTTCATTTATTAAAAGTTTAGATGACCTCAGTGAGATACATAAATAAAATGAAGGGGAACCATACATTATTATACTTGCTAGCTGTGAACTAGCTAAATATGACTACATTCTACGAGTAGATATCATCAGGCAGCGCTTCTATCAATTCCATCGGTTATTTTATAAATGAACTAAAACAATTTTAATTACTTGAGAGTTTCCAAATTGGTAGAGCCGTTAAAAAAAAAAAAAAAAAAAAAAAAATCCCATCTAGAGTTCGCCATTCTTTTTAATTCAATTAATTCCATAATATATCCTAAGATAAATGATAACCAATATTTTATCAGGTCCATTTCATTACAAAAGATTTTATCAAACATACATACCACTTGCCCTAATTTATCACTGTCCAAATTATCATAAGTGGTGTTTTCATCAAAGTCAAGGTTTTACGCAATATTGAATCATTTATTATTTGAATTAACCACTTAATGGATTATTAGCTTTTACATTCGTCTTAGAGATGTGAGGATAACTGGGCTTCAGTTGAAGTTTTGAAACTGAGTTCCAGCTATTACACCGCATTTTCTTAGTGTATATCTTATAAGGACCCCAAAGAAATGGCTAATAAAAATTAGATTAGGTTAGATTAGAAACGG
>JAAEAF010006623.1:0-43119 GCA_011037195.1 Triatoma infestans
AGAGAGCCGGTAGGCTATTGCCATATACAGTAAAAGAAATAGAACTCCCATGTATGGGTAAAGAAACGACACTTAGAACTAGGTGGATTTAAAAAGAAGGAAGATAGACTATATACAGAAAAAAACTACAGAAAGAGGAATACAAGCAACTGGTGTAAAACGAGTTGACAGAATTTAAAAATATTAAACCACATTGCAAAACTTTGGACACAACTGGTGTTTACCGTAAACAACAAAAGAACTTTTATATATGCAGAAAAAGAAGAGTGCAAGAACTAAAACGGTACCACAAACAAAAAAAATAGTGCCTATTGTAATAAAGAAAATGGTTACATTATAATACCGAAAAATGGGTTGGATATAATTTCCTCACCTTCCGAGAGAAACCATTTTTAACATTTACTGGTGTAACAAGTTACAATGGACACTCGTTTGCCAAATAAGAGAAGATGGAATTTTGCACAGGAAAAATATACAAGGTACCGCTTTCAACACAACAGGAGAACGATAAAGAAATAACAGGTCGTGTTAAAGTTTCTGAGTGCAACCGGTTAGAAGCAGTAATTTTGGTAGGCCTTAAACTAGTTCCTTATAGAAATAGACATTGCTGGTTAGTAAGAGAAATGCAAGACTTAGCTTTAGATTTTGACTATAAATTTTGACAATTTAGATAAGTTAAAACATACTCTGCCAGTAGACATAAAAAGATTTGTGTGTGTGTGTGTGTGTGTGTGTGTGTAAATTATGTATATTATTACCAAGATTATAGTATAAGGTATGGATTTGTAATTAAACAAAATATTATGTTTGTGTTATTTATAATAGAACCGTACACATCTATGTATTATGAGAGAAAAATAATAGAGAAAACGGTGATCAATTTTTACTTTTAATGGTTGCAATTATTTCCTTTCTTTTGTATTGCAAAAATAGAGAAACATGTATTTTTTTTTATTTTTGTCAATTATTCACTTAACAGCATGTAGTGCGCACGCGCGCGTATGTGTGTGTGTGTGTGCCAGGGCTCGTAAGAAGGTGTAGGAATGCGATCTGACTAAGCAAAAATTACTTCTGTGTTATAATTTCCGTCTAATAAAAACAAGTTAAAACATTAAACAGAACTAATAATGATTTTTTTTTTTTGGGGAATATTTTGACTAATTTCTTCCAAATGACTATAGAATATATTTATATTTCTAATCGGTACCAATTACAACAAGTTTGGGGAACAGACACTTGTATGTTTGCAGTATTTTTTGTTTGTTTAAAAACTGTTATTGCAATGCACAATAATTGCCAAGCGATAACTTAAGACTGTTTTAGGGCAATATACTGTATTATATTCTGTGTATATCTGTGTTGTACTTGGACTAATAGACGTTAGTGTTGGTAGAAATGTCTAAATTCCAAACAGATTTCGAATTTGGATATAATGCAATCATTTCCCATTTCCTATACTATGCAAACATTGGTTTAACTTGTTCCAATATTCTTCGATTAAAAAGTAACATATTTTTTAGTGCATAATATCAGTATGCCTGTTTTAACAATTTAAGACAGTAGAACAAGTTGTAGGGATACATGTTTAGAAAGGTTGAGGAAAGAACTTGGAAATTACTAGCAAAACTGTTATTGCAATGCACAGTAATTGCCAAGCGATAACTTAAGACTGTTTTAGGGCAATATACTGTATTATATTCTGTGTATATCTGTGTTGTACTTGGACTAATAGACGTTAGTGTTGGTAGAAATGTCTAAATTCCAAACAGAAGATTTCGAATTTGGATATAATGCAATCATTTCCCATTTCCTTTACTATGCAAACATTGGTTTAACTTGTTCCAATATTCTTCGATTAAAAAGTTACATATTGTTTAGGGCATAATTTCCTATGCCTGTTTAAGAATGTAAGACAGTAGAACAAGTTGTTTACATGTGTAAAAAGGTTGAGGAAAGCTGATTCCAATCCACAATAATTACCATGCGATAACTTAAGACTGTTTTTAGTGCAATATATGTTATATTCTATTGTATATCTGTGTTTTTCTTGGTTGTTCTTGGACTAATAGACGTTAGACAATGGGTACAAAACAAAGATTTCGAACTTGGATATAATTTCCCCAGATTAGAAACTTATTTCTTAGTTGTTACATGTTTAGAAAGGGTGAGGAAAGAACTTGGAAATTACTAGCAAAACTGTTATTGCAATCCACAATAATTGCCATGCGATAACTTAAGAATGTTTTAGTGCAATATATGTTTATATTCTATTGTATATCTGTGTGTTTTTCTTGGACTAATAGACATTAGACAATGGCTACAAAACAGAAGATTTCGAATTTGGATATAATTTCCCCAGATTAGAAACTTATTTCTTAGTTGTTACATGTTTAGAAAGGTTGAGGAAAGAACTTGGAAATTACTAGCAAAACTGTTATTGCCATCCACAATAATTGCCATGCGATAACTTAAGAATGTTTTAGTGCAATATATGTTTATATTCTATTGTATATCTGTGTTTTTCTTGGACTAATAGACATTAGACAATGGCTCCAAAACAGAAGATTTCGAATTTGGATATAATGCAATCATTTCCCCAGATTAGAAACTTATAATGGTTTAACTTGTTCCAATATTCTTTTATTAAAAGTAACATGTTTTTTAGCGCATAATATCCTATGCCTCTTTAAGAATGTAAGATGGCAGAAGAAGTTGTTACATATTTAGAAAGGTTGGGGAAAGAACTTGGAAATTACTAGCAAAACTGTTATTCCAATTCACAATACGATAACTTACGAATGTTTTAGTGCAATATATTCTTTTGTATATCTTTTGTTTTTCTTGGTTATTCGACAGATTTAATTGTAGTCCAACTTTGCTTTGTGCAGTAATTTTACATTTTGACCTGACCAAAGACATTTAACACAATACATTCTCTACTGTGTCTAATCATTCGTCATTTGCACATCCATAACTCTAGGAGCGAATATCAATCTGTTACTCACTAAGGAAGTTACTTCTATCTAGTTATGGTATAAATCCCATTAATTTATTAAATTCTCTATTGGAATTATATATGTAAATTGAATACTTATTAGATTACAAAAAAATATAGAATAATTCATTTACCAGTTAAATTGGAAACTGATCACTATTTTGGGGGAGTTATGTACGTAAATTGAGTGCTTCTTAGATTGCAAAAATGTAGGGGAATTTTGTACCTAAATTGAGATAAAAAGACTACTGGTTCCACTAAGTTTTCCTTTCTTTAAGTAATTTGTTTAATTGTACAAACAATTAATTCGATAGAAGATTTTTTTTTTTCTTTTTTTGGAAATTACATTATCTGTGTAGGATCAGCTTTCCACTATGGTACTCCTGAAAAAAGACTACAGAAAAATACTACTGTAGTAAGATATTACTGCGAAACTCCGCAAACTATCTCTAGAGAGAAATTACTTTTGCTCAAATAAGAAGTGTTTAAACATGTATAACATATAAATTCCAGTTAAATTACTAGTTTTAATAAATGCGTATATACCGCAATTCTTGCTTTTATTTATTACATGTTAAGCTCTAAGATACGCACTTTCGACTTTTTACAATTTTAACTGCAAACTTACAGTAGTTATCTCTAGAGAAAATTACTTTTGCTCTAATAAAAAGTGTTTAAAAATATATAAGTTCCATTTAAATTACTAGTTTTAATATGTACGCATAAATCGCTATTCTCACTTTTATTTCTTACATGTCAATTTGTAAGATAGGCACTTTCTACATTTCTAACCGAAAAATTGCATCTCTTCTTTGCAAGAATTGACGGAAACATGTGTGTAAATTGAGTACGTTTTAGATTAGAAAAGTGATTAAATATGTGGAATTTGATACGTAAATTGAGATACAACAGTTATTAAATCTCTGGTTAAACACTAGCTTTTTTTTTTTTTTTCCCCCTTTCTTTAATTGCATAAACATATTATTAACTATTTCGTCGTACATTGCGTTAGATAACAGATCCAACGACTTTAAGCAGTACCAAAAAAAAAACGATATATTAGATTCTATAAATATAGTTGATCGATAAACAAAACAAAAAATTATCTTAAAAAGGAAAGTGGAGATTTAACTCATAGTGGAGTCCTTTGTAATTAAGTGTTAATCGGTCATCGGCAGAGACAACATGGGCTCGCACAAGTGTTAAGTGTTTCTCAGCTCTATGGAAGAAAAGTAAAACCTACTAACGAACGATTTGGACTATTAGAAAACTTGGACAACTTAATTACAAATGATTGTGTAATGTGTTTTTTTCTTTTTTTTAAAAAAAAAAAAAAAAAATAAGGACTGTTCGGTTATTATCGGCTCTGTAATTCGGCTGTCCTCGGTGTGTTTTGTATAATAGGCTAAATAGATTTTTCTTAAAGAAGGAAAATGGAAATTAAATTGTAATTGCTTACCAAAAAACCTTACACAGGTAAGTGACTCATAAATCAATATACTGTATTAAATGTCCAATATACTTGATCGATAAATGTAGATAAGAAGGAACCATAGATTAAGTTTTAGTTTATTGTTTACCAAAAAACTTACATAAGTATCTGTCTAAAAAAAAAAAATAAATAAATATATTATAATTAGAAATTATATTGCAAACATTGTGCATACATAGAGGTTAATAAACTTCTGTACGAATGGAAAAATACAAGTTAATGAACCCTGGCCTGGGGTTCGTGGGGCGGAGCCTTTCTTTAGGTGTCTGTGTATATATTTTATATATATATATATATATATAGAGAGAGAGAGAGAGAGAGGGAGGGAAACGATATGACGGAGAAGTATGTGGGTGAGGTATAAGGATCTAAAGAAAACTACAAAAGAATACGTACTATAGTTATTAGGTGTAAGAAGTAATAAATTAAAAAAAAAATAAAAACTTGTTTAAATTTTTATGATTATTTGAACAAAACTACTACAAAGCTAAACAACTACATGGAACATGCAACGCACGCACGGGCACTCCACAGTAAATTTATAGGCGAGATCTTTTCTACATACGAACTAAGTGGCCACTTTGGTCTAGTGGGTTGCATTACCGCCTTCTAACCCAAAAATTAAGGTTCGATTCCAGGTAAAACAACTTTTTTTATCTCATTTTATTTAATTATTTATAATTTATTTATATTTATAATTTAATATATATTTTATTAATTATTTATAATTTATTTATATTTATAATTTAATATATAATTTATTTGTAATTTAATAGTCTTCGAATTGAATGATAATTAAAGCCATCGGATGACGTCATCTTTGAATTAAGCTCATTGATTTGGATGATGGCAGCGGCGTTCTTGCAACCCCCAAAAAAGACTTGGCTCCGTAGCCCTTGCGCCAGAACCGGTCTTTTTACCCTACTGAGCCCTATAGCAGGACTCGCTCTCTTCATCAAGAGAAGAAGAACGTAATCAGAAAACCTAAAAACATTTTATTTAACACAATAAAATTACGTAAGAGAAAAATAAATAAATAAAGCATGGAAACGTTTTAATATCAAAAAGATAAATAAATAGAAATAAAGAAAAAGAAGAAGAAAAGATTTCATCAAATAATCAAATTAGAATTTCAATTTAATTTGGAAACGCAATCCATTAAAGTCTAGATAATGATAATGATTTATCCAGGCAGTACTTCCATTTCAATAATGAAATTTTGCTTTTGAATTTGAAATATTCTAAACAGGATGGGACTTCCCTCCAGGATGTTGAAAGCAGGAATTATTGGAAACATGAATTCTCTATAACCCATTACAATCTGCAATTTAATTAAATTTAGTATTAAGGAGATAACATTGCTTTTAATTTAAATAAAATTGTTGGCAACGTGTACAGCAATTCTCATGGTGAAGAAAATTGCAAATATTCTTCAAACTTGGAATGTTTACTAAATTTGTTGCGCTTTCAATATCATATTGTGGTGGTGGTGATGGTGAGGTATTTAACATTAAGAAGAAACGTGACTTATCAGCTCCTCAAAAACCACCAAGAAACTAAAGTAGCACTTTAGAGGAAACCTAAGCTTCTTTTAAAAACCAACTTAAATAAATTATCCCGAACCAAATTTTGAAGAAAATTGTTAGAGCAATTTTTGAAAAAAATCGCAAAAAAGTGAAAAAACAATTCAATAAAGTGGTACTTCCGGTGAGGAATTTTGACAAACAACTTACTGTCGGATCTTATGGGTGATACAATAATCGGAATATCAAGTTTCAACTTCAGTGATTTTTTCTTGTTCTTATACTGTTCAAAAAAACACACACACAGAACATTTTCTACAAACTACTTTTATGGACTCAGGGGGACCTCAAAACGTGTATTTCCGGTGAAAATTTGACACAATTACAATACTTCCTCTTACTAGAAGTAAAAGAATGTTAAAAAAGAAAACAAAAAAAGTACAATATTTTAAATCTGTCAAAAAAAGTCCCCCTCCGCCCAAAAAAAGTAAAAAAAAATTGTTTTCAACTTTATAAACCACAAGTTTGTGGCCAGTAGATTAAAAGCCTTGGGAACAAGCTACTCGGCCGTGGGGTTTTCCTACTGAAAGTAGTTTGGTATTTAAAAGGGTGGAGAACATCGAGGAGGCGTAGTTGAGGGACATTAGTTATTTAGGTCCCTAGAACGGGTAGGAAAGGGAGACGACAAGTTTGGGTGATCTAATGTACTAGGGTTGTAGTAGTTTTAGGATGGTTGAAACCTCGTTCTAACTAAAACTACATTAGTTAACTTTCCCTTCTCTATCTTTCGCTCCATTTATTGATGAGAAACACTTAAAGAGGATTGTGGATGAAAAGTGCGGGAAGTTTTGTTTTTTTTACAGAAAATATTCTTTTCAAGGAAAAACAAAAAACAAAAAAAATTGAAACAAAAATTAAGCAAAAACACGAAACAATTTTACAAAAGTACATGTCAAAAGCTTTAAAAAATAACTTAAAATATAGATTTGAGATGAATCATAAGCGTTGCTGGAAAAAAAAAAATTGTGAGTGAAACACTTTCCAGACATTAGCTTTCTCTTATTGTGCTGGTAACAGGAAGTAATTGCGATCGTGTCAAATTCTCGAAATTGATTCTTCAATAGAAATAAGTGTTTGAGGGTCTCATGTGTACGGAAAAATATTTTTAGCGACTGTTGTGCGTGGGTTAACCGGAATATCTCAAAAAAACGAAAAACTGACTGGAAGTTTAACCACATCATACATGGGGTAAAATTCCAGAAGGTGCGACTTTACTGAATGTTTTTATTTTTACAATTTTCTCCAAAACGACTCCAAAGATTTTTTTTAAAAAAAACAACGAATGCTATCTAACACAAAAACACCTAACACATAAATGGAATATAGATTGGGGGGTGAGGGTTTTGTGGGAACAGTAACCTTATGCTTTCCTCTCAGTACATGTATCGTTTTACCACCTGTATAATATTAATACACATTAGAAGCATTGATCGAAATCCAATGTTGGTGCAAGTTGATTGATTAACCGGCAGTGCGCCTTTGCGACTTTTGGAAATTTCTCAGAAACTGTTACAATGATTTTCGTTAACTTGGAATGGTCGCTGCACAGATAAAGAAACGGATCACATTTATTTGAACGAAACCTTTTTTCGGAAAATGTAAACGTTGGAATTTTTAAAACAATTTCTTAATTAATGTAACAATTTGTTAACTGGTGTAAGAAAAAGTCATGTGAGTGTTTCACATCAGATTTTTTTTTATTTTATGGGATTATAACGGATTATACTATACAGTGACTTGCACTGTATAGGAGCGTCCGCACGGTAACGTTTAAATTTAAGCCTAACACATAATTTTCCCGATCAAAAAATATAAACATGTTTTCAAATTAAATGTATGTATTTAGTATGCTGAAGTTTTGAGGAAAATCCTTGAAGTCGTTATCATAGAAGAGGAAATAGATGAAGGATTTTGATGGAAACCTTCTTGTCACCAAACCAATGTCCTGATGAGTAATTTACAAGAAACATATATATTTCCGATAAAAAACAAATTTTGGAAAATTTGCGATTTTGCAATACTTCCTGTTGCACAATAAGAGAAAATAAGCTGCGTCCAAAGCTGCGACAATAAAAGAGCTGTGTCCAATTCTGACAAAAATATACAGGTTATAACTACCGGCCAAAGACCAATCTCTCCAAAGAAAACAAATGAAGTGGCCTTCAAAAGTGAGCACTGCTTTGGAAAACCTTCCTAAGGACTGGAGGCCATGCACCACTCTGAGAAAAAAATAAGCAGCCTGAATTATTTTGTTAACAGATTTGCCGAGGGGAACAATGTAAACTCTCAGATCAAGTGAAGTAATTGAGCCTAGTTCGTGAGAGCATCTGCAGCTTTCTATTGGGATGCGACTCCCAATACATCCCCTATACGTGATAGTCTCACTATCATCCAAAGGTAGATTTAAGAAGCCAAGATACTGAAAATTCTTTTGAAGAAATTGATGTTTGAAGGTCGTGGGGAATGCCAATCATCCCACCCATACTAAAACAAACTATCAGCCAAAATGGCGAAAGATATTTATTATTCAGATGGCCTCAAAAACTATTTTTACATAGTAAAATAAATAAATAACATTTTCCCAACGAATTCAATTCCAAAATTCAATATGCGCATATTTATAAGTGTTTACGAATTTCGTATTTCTTTTATACGTTTCTATTTTACAAGTTCTATTTATGAAAGTAAATGATTGATTCAATACAATGATGGGTAAAAGTTATTGTACGGCATTTTATATTCTATTTTAGAATATTGAATTTTATTACATTTTCCTACTATCTTTTTGAAGTTTTTTTTTTTTAATTCATTTATTCATTACATTTTATTTTTCTTTATCCACATTTATAAAGTCCTGACAATAAAATAAAATAATATCGTAAACTATTTTCATTTTATTTACTTTAATTCATTAGGTTCACACGACTTCTCCTAGTTAATATAATTATATATAAAATGACAATCGTCCTAACATAAATACCAGTCTACCAACCCAGACAGGTAGAGATCTGTTTACAGTGTTGTCCAGAAGAGCGCACCAAAAAACATTGAACCAGCCAAAATTAAACATTGATAATGCAAAAATAAACTTCACTATACTGTATAAACGCATGTTCCGGTTAACCAATTTTTTCTTCAAATCTGGTATTCCAGCAATTTATCTAATGTATATTAATATTGTAACGCAGCCAGTGGTGCCATCTAGGAGGGAAAACAGGTACCTCAAGTTCCCTTAGTGGCCGTTAGGAAGCGCTGGCGGCGCACGCTAGCTCCTTGTGGAAGGATTGAGAAGATTCTAGAAGATTCTCCACCGGTATAATAGTGGGACCGCAGAGAGTTGAGAGAGTTTTCTAGTTACAAACGAAGTGTAAGTTTGTGGAAAGTATACAAAAAGTGAACAAAGTCAACTTTTGTGGTTTAAACTGTGAAGTAATTATTATTAAGTGTTGTATTTTGTGTTTATGTTTAAATTTAAGTTTAATTGGTGTTTTCTTGATTGAAGTTTACAGTATTTTATCTATACGAAGCCACTTATAACTAGTTGCAGTAGCTAGTTTAGAAAGAAAAACGTTACAATATTATATAAGGGTAGATAACACGTTGAAGTAATAACTTTTAGGAGAAAGCTTAACAATGCTAACGTTTCTCCAAAAACCACCCAAAAAATAAAAATTTCCAAGAGATAATATTTAAAAAAAAAGAGAAAGTAAAAATGTTGAGTATTTATGTGTATGTGATAAATACAAAGTTGAAAGAAAAATCTTTGGAGCCGATTTTAGAGAAAATTGCGAAAAATGAAAAATAAAAAATAAATTGATAAAGCCGCAATTCCTGCTCACGGAAAGCACTGTTTTCGTACTTTTTCACGGACCTCAAAATATTTCCAAAGAAAACTCATTTTCGAAAATTTCACAACGATTGCAATACTTTCTCATTACTCTAGGAGCATTAATTCCATTGCTTTATATAGTTTCTTCTGTAGTTTTATTTATATCTCAAATTTAATGATAATAACGATAGAAAAATATTTGATTTAGAAAAAATACTAAACATTTAGTAGTCGTCAACATTTTTTGAGAGAACTGCCCCCCCCCCCCCCCAATAACCCCTTTAAAGTCAATTTTCAAATATGAAAATTACAAACAAAACTGGACATTCTCTGGGGCAGGCCAAGTTAATATACCAAGTTTTAAATGAACCTCAATTAGGTATCTTATGGTGTAATGTGCAGATCTTGGGGAGAAATGATGAAAAAATACAAATTATGATTTTGTAATTATAAGTAAAATATATTAGTAGAAATATATTTAATATTGATTTATTATTACTTAGTACAATTTCAAGATTGGGTTTTTACGAAGGTTGGGTGAAACAATGAGGGACAGTTAGAAAGATAGAATGCCTTTAGTACAATAAAAGGGAATTTCCCTCTTCTCACTTTCTCCTGGGTGGAGGTACAATATATAAGGTGGACCCCATTAGGGAAGGGTTCAGTTCAAAATTTATACCGTAAAAGGAGTAGAATCTGTGTATAAGAAAAAGCAGTGCAATCCAAAAATGTATATAAGTGTTTTAGTTTTTTTTTTAATTAAGGCGTGTCAACAGCTACGGTCATTCGCGCCCGGAACCTTCTCAGTGCACTGCCGGCCTCCGGACAGTGTTCTCTCATTACAGACAACACTGGCCATCACCGGACAGTGAGCTGTAAAGGCTCCTAGGAAGAGAAAAACAAAGGGCAGCACGGCTGGATTCGAACCCGGGATCTCCGCGTTACTAGTCCAGCGCGCTACCACTGAGCTAATCCCTTCCCTGTATATTAGTGACATAGTGCAAACCTAACCTTCAACCTAGTTTTATATGTAAGTTTTATTATAAATTACTTCCTCTAATTTTGGTTTTATCTTAATGACAAGATTTTATTCGATATATCTATTTTCACTTATTTTGTTATTATTTAATATATACATTGTAATAATGATCTATGTATTATTTCTTTTACATCCTCTCCTAGTTCAGGTATAAACACAGACCTCACGAGATCCTTTTAGAGATGATTTTAATTATAAATTATAATTATTTACTATTTTGAATTTATTTATTTGTAACCCAACCTTTCCCCTAAAAGTGCCCTTAAATGAATTTTCCCAGAGAAATGTTTTAAATAAAAGATGTAGATCATTGCATGCTTGGTGTTTACATGATGTTTCAAGAAAATCGTCGGAGGCATTTTTGAGAAAATCGCAAAAACGTAAAAAAAAAACTTGTAAAGTGGTACTTCCGGCTGAGGAATTTTGACAGATAACGTACTTACTGTCAGATTCCATGGTGATACCTAAACGGAATATCAAGTTTCAACTTTTTACGGTTTTTCGTTTTTGAGCTATGCTATACAAACACGCACACAGACACACACACACACACACACACACACACACACATATACAGACCATTTGCTAAAAACCACTTTTTTGGACTCAGGGGACCTCAAAACGGATATTTCCGGTGAAAACTCGATATCGAAAATTTGACATGATTTCCGTTTTTTTTTTGTTTTTGTTTTTTTGCGTCACACTGATCACAAATAATACACAAACACAAAATTTCTAAAAATCACTTTTTCGGACTCTGGGGGTCCACAGAACTTATACTTGGGTGATAAATTCGATATCAAGAATTTGACCCTATCCTCTTTTTTTCCAGCAATAAAATATGAAGATTATAAAATAAACAAAATAAAATCATAGTTTAGGTGGTGGGACAGGTTTTTATTATATTTTATTTTTTTTCTTATGAAAAAAATAAAACAACTTAGCGTGGCTTGTTGAACAAAAGCGGTACTTTAGCAGAGCAGTTTTAGAGCCAACAACAACAATAACAATCTACTGCAACAGGAAAATAAGATTAAAGTTTGTTTATCTTTTTTATTTCGTTACTTGCTCTCTTTCTCTCTGTTTTTGTTTTTCCAAAGTTTTCATTTTTATTTTATTTTTTTGTTGTTGAAATATGGGGAAATGTCTGGGAATATAGGACACCCAGAGGGCGTGCAAAGAAATATTTTTATTCTCAAAGGGGATTATTGGATTATGGGGTTACCCAAACTATGTTCGGTAAGATTGCAGAAGTGGTGCAGAAGGGGGGACAACAGAACAAACAAGGAGGCGAGAATTTTCTTTTTTGGATTGGGGAGAATTACCTGAATCTTGCCAGGGGGGGGATGTAAAAGAATGAAAGAAACAGAGAATAATAAAATAAAAGAAATAAAGATTTCAAAATTTACTTAGCTTAGACTTTGTTGGTTTTGATGATTAAGGGGGTTTGGCGGTTTTTTCCTTCCCCGTTTGGAAAGAGGGTATGGAAGTAATAAGGGTTCCTGGATTCTGGTTATACTTCAAAGGAATATCAAGTCTGAGATCTCAGTGTTACTAGGTTTTAGAGAGATTTTTATTTACAAACAGAAAAGATCATTTGCTACAATCTGTTTTTTAATTTTTTTCACTTTCTCTTACTGTGTTGGTAAGAAGAAGTATTTGGTAATCGTGTCAAATATTTGATACCAAGTTTTCACCGGAAATACATACATTTTGAGGTTCTCGTAAGTTCGAAAAAGTTGTTTTTAGAAATTGGTATCTGTGTGTATGTTTTGGTCAGCTAAACTTAATTGCAAAATCCAACAAATCGGAAGTTCAATTTTACAAACTTTTTTTTTTTTTTTAATTTTTTGCGATTTTCTTTAAACTTCATATATTATCTTTAGGCATAAATACACAGATCACATTTATTTGCAATATTATCCTGGAAAAATTGATTTTTGGATGAATAGTGGGGGAACTGTAGCGCCGCTATGCTTTCCTCTAAAAATACCACTTCAGTATCATATATGGTTTTACCACCTACATAATATTAATACATATTAAAAACATCGGCATATTAAAAGCATATTTGAAGAAAATCGGTTAAACTAACGGAAGTGTAATTTTAAATCCTAGGTTTTTGAGTTTTTGTAATTTTCTCGAAAACTGTTCCATCGATTTTCTTTAAACTTCGTATAATAATATCTTGAGGTATTAATACTTATCATTTTTTTCTAAAAAAATAAAATGGAAGCTGGAAGTTTCGGAATTTATGTTGGTAAATTTCAAAAGTTGTTTGGTTTTGTCTAATGTTGGTGCTATCTATTGGACGATAATGTAATCACACTTCTTCTACCTGTTCTGGGTAGGCACTTTCTCCCACTTCCTCTACATTTAATATTAGCACAAATGAGTAATTTGAAATGTAAAGAAAATTTATTATTTTATATATAATTGTATCAAGAAGAGTAGGAGAAAGTCGTGTGAGTGTTTCACACCAGATTTTATTTATTTATTTATTTTTTTAATATTTAATCCGGTGACCTTATAAAACATGTACAAAACAATGGAATTTTGAATTGACTCGATTACAGTTTTTCTTCTTCTTTTGCACTACGAACAAACTGACCGACGTTATCACTTATAGGAACTTATGAAATAGTTGGGCGTAAATCGCATATCACGATATTTATATATATAAAATATGTTTTACAAATTGTAAAGTTGGTAGTATTGAATAAGAAAGTTGGTTTGGTATATACGGTCTCCGGTTAGAAGACAGAAGCAGTCCGTTGATACAGAGTGCACCTGGCACCCGATGGAGCACCTGCCGTTTAGGATTTCTACACGACTGGTTTCTTGATCTTTCTCCTCTCTCGACACTCATTGTACCTCCCCGTCCCCCACCCACCCACCACCACTACTTCTGCTCTCTCTTTCAATCATCCAGTTGAAACTCATTCAAGTCTAACTGGGACTTGAATTTGTTCTGTTTTTTTTTTTCATCTTAATCCACTTTATTTATTTATTTTTACACGTTACAATATTTACATCCTTAATAATAAATGTTTATTTTACAGTATTAACAACTTAAATCAGCATATTGACTGTTAACGTTTATAGCTGACGGTTACGTACACAAGGAAGAACAAAAAAAAGCTGGTGTGACACATCACATTACTTTTTCTTACACTCTTCCTCTTACTCTGTTGAGATATTCTGTTCACACACACACACACACACACACACACACACACACACACACACAAACACACACACACGCAAATAAAATAAATATTTCTGATTACATATGCCTACATAATATGTACATATATAGATTTTTTTTTTGTTCAAAAATTCCTGTTTACATAAAACGAAATACGCACGTGATAAACTTTCATACTGAATTCATTGGGAACTTATAAATTATTTCAGCGGGAGAGCTGGTTTACGCGGGAGCGGGGCGGGCCCCGCACTCGAGTTGTACATTCAAAAAAAAAAAAAAAGAAAGAAGTAACTTAATAACCTTGATAGCGTATCTTCTCTTTTATTTAAAGCCAGATTATGTAACATTTAATCCATTACTCGTTAGAGAGCGTGATTGCGATGGAGTGGGGGTAATATTTTTACTGAAATGTAGTGGCATGCTTTGATTTTTATCTTTTATTTTATTTCATTTCTTTTTTTTTATTACTTTTTAACGTTTAATTTTATTTATTTACTTTATCATCAAAGTTTTTCGTATTCTCACTTAATTTCAATAAATTAGATACATTTTATTTTTGTTTTTCTTCAATAATCGTTAATTTTTATCGATTTATTTTTGGTTTTTATATGGATTAGTTTCAACATGTTTTTTCCGTCTCTTACTGCTAAGAGGAAGAAGTATTGGTGCCAGATTTTTGTAAATTGATTTTCACACGGAAAACATGTTTTGACGGGCTCCTGAGCACAAAAAAGTGATTTTTATGACTCTTTCCTCTTTCTGAGAAAAAAATATATAATATTATATTCCTCTATATCCTATTTAGATCAGGGGATCAAAAACGAATTTTTACGTGTTCCGGGGACTTGTTAATTAGGTTGAAATTTAAACTGCCGCTACAAGGTTTAGTTGCGACAGAAGGTGCTCCCATACTAGTGACCTACACTCAGGTATACATGATATCCCCTAAATAGTTCTAAATATTACAAGTAAAAAAAAAATTGTCTATTATATTGTACTATTAAAGAAAAAGTCGTGTGCCAGATTTTATTCCTGAAACAGAAATTTAAAAACAAAGGAGTAAATGTTAATAGGAATGCCATACTTTCTCTGGCAACGCGAAGAGAAAATAAAATTCATATCTGCGTAACTAAACAAGTATAAATGATATCGAGACTGACAATAATAAATGACGCAAAAGTTTCCAAAGTTGAGAATTATATTGAAGTTGTACATTGTTTTTTTTTGTAGGCTTCTCTCTAGTACTGTTTGAGAAAGGTCTAGCTAGAAGTTGTGTAAATGATGGTGAAGTCATTTATTCCAAGTAGAAACAAACCAGGATAGGGTGTTAGCATGAACTAGTTTTAGCTTTAGTTGATGGAACAACCAGTCTTATGAGGTGAAGTGAAGGAGTTTGTAGTTTGTTGTTTCATTGTTGAGGAGATGTTGTTATTGTTGATGGTATTAGATGGAAGACAAGGGTGTATGACGTTAGTAGGGACATCATCAGCGATAGAAGTCTAGTCTGGAAAAACAGAAGGAATGAAGGAGATGCTGAAAGCGAGTGACCAGGGAGGGATGGGAGGAAATGGTGTAGATGTTAGAAGTTAACTATCTCAACAGAAAATTGGGTATGTGTAAGAGGTAAAGAAGGAGAAAAACCAAGGGAGAGGACCTGTTTGCGGGGCGGAGGATTGGTGTTGGGAGAGAAAAACAGAGGAAAACCAAACACATAAGCCGTTTCTGGCAAGGGACTTTTGCACAAACACTGATCGATATTTGTGTGCTTTCCCGAGCGTGTGTTTGTGTGTGTAAAAGTAAAGAAAAGGCTTACCATTCGTTCATAGTAAACCACTATGAATGGGGCATACTCTCTAAAAACACACACACACACCAACAAACAATCAAAAAGCATACAGGGGACTTTGCTTGAACAGCAATGCCCCTGTTGTAAAGGAACCATGGACGAAAAGAGAGAAATGGAAGAACCCCCACCCTCCATCTTCAGAATGGAGGGCGGTACATTTGGTTTCGGGAGAGGAAAACCAGGATGGGAACTCTCTAGTTAGTTGAAGCTGGTTTTGTGCTGAATTTCCTGATTCTGTAAAACCACAGAAAGCAGCACACACGCACACACATCAACCAAGCAAATCCAAGCAAAACAAGCAAGCAAGTAAGCAAGCAGAGTGCGAATGAAAGACAATGGCAGTTAGAATGGATACAAAACACACAGAGACACATATATACACACTCACCAGATGGCTGCCAACCAGAGCTTATACAGCCGCACATTTCTAGCAAATACATGCACAAAAACACACATTTAGTGGAGTGGAATGTGCGAATGGGTGTTTGTGTGTTTGTGTGTGTGTGTGTGTGTGTGTGTGTATGTATGTCTCCATGCATGTAACTGTGTATATGCGCTTATGTACATTATATTTGAAAGGGCCTAGATATAGGAGGCGTTAGCATTCGAGTAAAGATGCAGTTTATTTCTCTCTCTCTCTTTCTTATTATGCTTCTTTTTTTTTTACGTACTAAGGTTGGTAGAACTGGTAAAGAACCATTAGTTATTCCTTGTTCTCCAAGAAACACACTGTTCAGTTGAAATCTAAAATATACATACATATGGAAAATGATCGATCCGATTGTATTGTGGAAATATGAGATATGGTAAGTCGTTGTTCGTGACTAATGATTAGATGACGTAAGAAGAGCGTCATTCTGGCCGCTCGTTGTCTTGGATTCTATTTGTAAATAGAATAATTTTGTTTTCTTGATTTAAATTCTATTCTGAAACTTTGTAAACAATTGATTAATTTAAATCTAGAATCATGAACATTTCCCCGTTTCCGTTTTGTTGTAAAATATCAGCAACGGGCTTTAACCAATGGACAGATTTTCATTAATTTAGAATATATATACTAAACTTCGTTTAATTGAAAGTTTAGTTAAACTTCAAGAAAACTGGGGATTTTATGTCATCATTTTTATCTCAAGTGGCAACACTGTACTATCGCAACACCCTCTTTCTCAAGGACGAATATTAAATTGTGAAAGATTGTATAGATTGTAAAAATTGTAAAAGAATAAATAGCGATTCAATTTTAATAGCGATTTAAACATTTAAGCCTACCCGACTGGTTTTCCCCGGAATTTCCTCAAAAGATGAATTTCCGGTGAAAGCTATATTAAACATAAATAGCACTTTACAAGAAAACCTCAAAATCCCCTCAAAATGCCCCTTAAATGAATTTTCCCGAAGAAATGTTTCAAATAAAAGTTGTAGCGCATTTCATGTATAATGGGTGAGTTGATATATAAAGTTTAAAGAAAATCGTTGAAGCCGTTTTCGAGAAAATCATAAAAAACTGGGGAAAAAACATTCAGTAAAGATTTCACGCTGCTGGTGGCACCTTAACGAAATTTCAAGTTTGAACAGTCTGCGATTTTGCTTTTTTGAAATATGCTGCCACATACACAACAATTGCTAAAAACCACCTTTTTTGACTCAGCGGAGCCTTCGAAATGGATATTTCTGGTGAAAACTCGATATTGAAAATTTGACACGATTACAATACTTTCTCTTATTGCAGTAAGAGAAGTAATAAATAAATAAAAGGTTATCTGGGCAATTCTAGACGATTACATGAGCATTCAACCAGCACTTTAACATTGTTAAGAAAGTGCCAAGATAATCAACATAATTTTACTCACAAGGGAAAATTATTAAAGCCATAAAAAAATTAAAATTTACTCTTTGGCGAGGGGTGGGGGGGTGGCTCTATGGAGTTATAATTCAAGTTATGTTAAACTTGAAAATATTAAAAACACAGCCCCAGCCACTGGAACGGGGGTCTTCACTAAGCCAAATAGAGAACTTTGATTGAAATGTCATGTACACTACCATCTAGTCTTTTACTGACAAAGATCAATGCACTAACGTTTTCTTGATATAAATTTCTACTCCCCTTAACAGAAAAAAAGAAAAACGTATATAGTTATATACATATATATGGGGCCTAAAAAAGCAAAACACCACCAATCTGACGCAGGCAGACTGTTAAGAACAACCTACAACTTATATTATAGAGCTTAAGATAGAAAGGGCAATTCTCTTGTCTGTCAGCAAACAGTTTACCTTTGGGAAAATAAGATATGATTTCCAAGTTTTTTTTTTAATGTACAATATTTTTACAATCTCTTACAGTTTAGTTAAAAAGAAGTATTACAATCGTGTAAAATTTTCGATATCAAGTTTTCACCGAATTTACACCGTTTTGAAGTCCCGTGAGTCAGAAAAAGTGGTTTTCAGAAAACTCTGTGTGTTGTGTGAGTGTGTGTGTTTGTGTATGTGTTGAACATTGTAGCTCAAAAACGAAAAATCTCAGAAAGTTTAAATTTACTTAGGTTAACACCAGGGGATCCAACAGGAAGCTTTCTGTCAAGTTTGCCCAACCGAAAGTAACACTTTACTGAATGAATTTTTCAGGTTTTTTTTTTGCGATTTTCCTCAAAAATGGCTCCAATGATTTTCTTTAAACTTGGAATATTAACCACATATAAAGCGCTACAACATTTATTTGAAACATTTCTCCGGGAAAATTCATTTAAGGTTGGCTTTGAGAGAGAGAGAGGGGTTATGTTTTCCACTAAAAAGGCTATTTTAGTATATTAAATAATTCCAATATCTAAATAATATTAATTAGAATTAAATATGTTGCCGAAATTCCTAGTTTGGAGAAAATCGCTTTACTGGAAGTAGTTTTTACTGAACAGTTTGTCCAATTTTCTACAATTTTCTCCATAAAAATCACGGCGGTTTTTATTAAATTTATTATACTAATTATGAATACAGAGAACTATCACTGTTTCTTGAAACATTTTCCCGAGAAAGTTTATGGTGGAGGAGGAGGTTATACTTTCCTCAAAAAGGAAATTTTATTAAGTTTAGACTCTTCCATTGATATAAAATAGAAGAAAAGTGAACATTTATTAAAAATTATAAGTTAGCAAAAAATTTGTCTACAATAAAACTATGTAAACTGTAATAAGAGAGAGTCGTGAGAGTGTTTACGAAAGTGAAATATCAACTTGGTAAAAGTGTAAAATTATTAAATGGACAAAATGAGTGTGTAAAATTATTAAATGGACAAAATGAGATTATAAATAGAAATATCATAGTCATTTATATGCGCTACAGATGGTTTAGTATATCTAACAAAGAGGGTCAATGGTGTCAGGAGCAATGTTGGAAAAGCTTAAAGATAAAAAGGGGAAAATGGAGGACATACCAATGTCATCTAGATAGTCCGTGTGTGAAGAAACTTCAAAGGTAAAAAGGGCAAACAACAGTTACAAAATAGCAAGAAGGTTATAGTATACCAAAGAGTTATCACATAGCCTCTGCGAATACAATTGTGAGAATAGACGGACATAGAATGTGTGAGAGATTTTTGGCGGCAACACCAAACTCGTATATAGCAGTGGGTTCGGGGAATGAATGCTGTATTACAAGAACAGCTAACACGAAACAGACTGCCCGTCGTTTATCTTGCTTTTCTCTCTTACAGCTAGTTTATCCGCTACTACTGTTTTCTGGGTAGGGTAGACAGAGGTGTATTGTTAGCGGAGTCTTTTCTTCTTCTCTTTCTTTTCTCTCTCTATTTATCTCTCGCTTTCTTTCTCTTCGAGAGATTAAGAGATGAATGGAGAAAAAAAAAAAGAAACGCCGGTATAGTAAGTTTTATAGGTAAAAAGACTGAGTACAGGTGACTTTCCTAGTAAATACCATAGTTAGAGATAACGTCCAATTGTTACCATGACACTCAAACGAACTAATCTTACCACTATTTTCACAATTCTGAATTACAAATTCTCTTAAAAATAGGAATTTTTACTAAATATCAATTTCCTTAACTCCAAGCGCCGCTGGTGGCACGTAATTGTACTAATTGACACTATAAGAAAAAAGTCAACTTTTCAGCTTCCACAATAAACTCCAGTAAACTCTTACTAGGTGTTATTTAAGAAAATTAGTAAACCGGAAGTGCGTTTTCACTGAATAGTTTTTGCGATTTTCTCCATAAAATCACCGACGAATTTTATAAAAAATTTTATATTAAAAATAAAATGTGTCAGTTAGGAATTTGTAGACTGCATTAAGAGAAAGTTGTGTGAGTGGTTTCACAGTAGATTGTTTCTTATGACGTTTCTTCTTTGGTTCTTTCCTTCGTTTCAAAAACAAAAACACAGCCACTTCTGATAACGTTTTGTTGACTTTATTGGCTATAATGTATTTTATAAATGAGCGGAAATGTAATTCGTATAGGAAGTGGTACGCTTTTTTTTTCAGTACCGAAGGTATGTTTTTTATATTTAAATGAAAAGCCTCTTTTGGAATATGTTATGAGTACATAACATGGATAGAGTACATAAGGTGTATGTATATACAGGTTCAAGAGGGGCTAAAGTAATGGTTATACCAGGAAAGAGGATAAAAGAGGATTAGGATAAAGGGAGTAAAAATGGCAGTCTGTATGCATATATGTATGGGGGGGGGGACATGAGAGGATAAACTGAGTATGCTCGCTTCTGGTACTTCAAAATAAAAATAAATATAAATAAAACCCAACCAAGAGTATTCTGGGAAAACTGAGCCGGAGGCGCGTTGGAAAACAAAAGATTGTTGTAAACATTGAAGATGAAGTAAGTAAGTTACATGGGTTACGGGAGGCCGCACAACTGAACGCAGTTGTGTAATTCATAATACTACCAAGGGAGTCGTACATCATATGAAGGCCGAACACAAGAGAAGTTAGTTTGGTAACAAAGAACGTAGAAGGTATGAAAGCGGCCGTAAAAAGGGAAAGTGGAAAAATTCACTCTTTTCTTGTAAAATAGTCTGATGGTGAGTGTGTAAAAAAGGGGGACGGGGAGGAAAGTCGAGACTAGAAGAAGGAGGAAGAAAGTTATGGACAGGGAATGGGTTTTTTACAGGTAAGAAGGAGTCGTTGATGATATCTTCCGGTGTTGATGAGTGCTCGTGCATGTTTTGCCACCATTTTCAAGCTACTGGTGACTTGAATAAATAAAAACTTTTTGCCTTCCCGCGCCCACCCGCCAATTTTTTTTTTCTTTAACCTTTCACTCTTCTTACTCTACTCTTCGTGAAAATTTTACATCACATTATATACCAACACACACCCACACACCCACACATATACGCCACTTCCTTGAGACATCCCAGTACAATATTTTTTATACAAATATCAAGTTTTATGGTTATTATTCTCTCTTCACGAGTATTGCGGAAATATCAAATTTCTGAATTTGAGTTTTTACCGGAAATACAATTTCTGAGATCCACTTGACTACGAAAAAAGTCTGGTGTTTTTTCACACTCATACAACTTTCTCTTACTTCAATTATTACAATTTAAATGATCAATTGTCTTTAACATTGCAACGTTTACACTGTTTGGTTGGACTGTGGCCATAGAAATAGGCGGTAGGAATTATACTTGAATGCCAGAGCTGCATAAACAACAATTAATTTTTTCAGAAACATTTTTTTTACATAAAAGTGTTACGTTTCTATTTATGAAGCTTAAAGAAAATCGTTGTAACCGTTTTCGAGAAAATTCCAAAAAACTTAATAAGTATAACAGCACTTCCGGTTAACCGATTTTCTTCAAATTTGGATTTCTATCAATGCTGCATTAATATTATGTCGACTGTAACAAACATACATTTTACGGAAGTTAGTTTAGAGAAAAGCAATAATACGAGAGATTTAGTTCTATTAGAGAATCAGAACCAAAACCTCCAAATCTATTGTCCTGGGAAAATATTTCAAATAAAAGTGGTAGATATTTATATGTGTAGATAGTGTACGAGGTTTACAAAAAAATAAACTTCCGGTTGTTGGATTTTGCTCGAAAACATTGTGTTACTATGCGGGTGGGGGGTAGTACCTAAACAGGAATACCAACTTTGAACTTCCTGCGATTTTTCTATTTTTGAGATATTTTGTTACACACACACACACACACACACACACACACACACACACACACATACAGACAGACCATTCGCTAAACAAATCATTTCTTTCATACACAGGAGACTTTAAAACATGTATTTCCGAGAAAACAGACAGACGAAAATCTTGTAGGGAGTAAGAGAAAGTATGTTGAGAAAATATCTCAACAAAAAATAAATTGCAAGTAAGCTCTAACTAGATATTCAGTTAAAGTACCACAACGCAGCAATCTTGGCCAACTTCCGGCAATGAAAGTGCAACTTTCTTTTTTTTTCTTCTTTTTTTTATATTAACCACATATATAAAAGCCTAGCACTTTCATTTGCATCTTTTTCTTTGGAAAATTGATTTTTCCATGAATCTTAGGGAGCTACAACGTTAAGCTTTCCTCTAGAAGAGGAGAAAATCGGTTAAGCGGAAGTGTAATTTTGCAGTATAGGTGTCTTAGATGCCGTTTCGTAATTTTGCCGTTATCACAAGTTATGAATGAACCAAATTACTTCGATAGTATTAATTGCAGCCAGACTATCGAATTATATAATAATCTTTCAATTATGGAGATTTTATTTTTAGAATTCCATTGAGCACTTATCGTCTAGTCATGACACTAGTTTAGAACACTGGGAAATTTTCTGTCTAAGCACAGGTGAGTTTTAGACAGAAGTTTTAGGTTGTGGGTATAAAAATTTCGGCTCCAATACTGTCTGCAATCTTAGAGCCATCTGATAAAATCAACCGAAATAGTGGTCTTCCGGTCTGCAATGGATCGCCGTATCTTGGCGAGCTTTGCCTGCAGCTTATCCTTAGACACCACCCTCAAGCTGCGTCAATCCTCCATAAATGGTTAAGATTCAAGCTGTAGCAGAAAAGTGATTCACTTACTTACGATACTGGTAGAAGTTACGGAGTAGTAGGGGAGTTGAGAAAACCTATAAAACTGCTCAGTAGTCTCAACTTCAACTCATTCGAAGAACATCATTGAAGTCATTCTGCCAGTTCAGGCTCTTTGCTACTCTTACACTCTTTGCTACTTAAACAGGGTAAAGACCTCACTGTACTACCTCACTAGTATTTTGTACATAATTAATATACACAATGTCTTAATATCAATAATGTTATAGAATTTTCTCTGTGCAAATCTGCAAAAACTCCACTACAGGAGTCCTTTTTGGGACAATTGATATTAGGATACAGAAATTATTCCCAAAATGGAAATTGTGAGAACTTTACAATCCGTGGATATGAACTAAATGCAACCATAAAAAATACAATGCTATTGCCAATAAACATTTTTTGAGTAAAAATACCAATTTTGAGGAAAAATTAATTAATTAGAATTGTAATCATCGCAATTAGAGAATGTCATATGAGTGTTTCACATCAGATTTTTTTGTTTCTATTTAAAATAAATTTTGGTAGATTAAAATGTTAATGCATATTGCTACAAAATTCAAAACAGTAATATCTATTAAAACTAATTAACGAGTAACTTGGGATTGTTGTTGATGTAGTTGTTGTTGTTGTTGTTGTTGTTGTTGTGTTGCGGTACGAGGGTGCTTTTACCAAAATGAAATTTTGTTAAGAGAGGAAGAGCGTGAGAGGGAGAAGAGATGAGGAAGCAGCGCAATAGCGGCTGAAATTGTTTAACATAAACAAGGAGGTAATATAAGGGAGCTAGTTTAGTTGGGTTTTGGTCATCAGCGCAGCGCTGGTTAGAGTGAAATGGAGTGATAGAGAGAGGGTGAACAAGGGGATGCTCAGTTTACTAACTGCAAGTTGGGGGGTTAAGTTTTATATATATATATATATATATATATATATATAGAGAGAGAGAGAGAGAGAGAGAGAGAAGAGAGAGAGAGAGAGTTGTGTATGGTAGCCGACATCGTGTTTCGAATGACTATGTCCCACTGGGTAGATATGTGTTAGCAACAAGAAGAGTATGGTAGTTACCCTCACTACCCATCCTAGCCTAACTCTTCTAGTTACCTACCTGGGAGTAGTCCTATAGGGTGGCATTATCCCTGTAGTAGAAGCCTAATGAAAGTGAAACATACATCCTAAGGACCTGCTGTTCTAATAATCCGGCCTTTCGTGCCCCAAAAACACATTCGGTTACACAACCCTTTCAGTGATACAGCGCTCCCCTGAGGTGTGTACTTTAATTAGGCACCATACTTCTCTACCGTCGCCGTTGCTATTCCAGTTTCTCCATTTTCACTGCCACTTATATCTTCCTAAACATTTCTCTTGTAGAAGATTATTGCTGCGGATGTTCTATACAATAGTAACTAAATGGAGAATATTTTCCTCTTTTCACTTTACGTGCATTATGTATGGGATACAAGGTAGGTGTCTGGATATTAAGTGCAGTCACCAGGGGATTTATCATGGCTAAAACCCTACTATTGGTTTTAAGTGATAAGGAATTAAAAAATACCTAGAGATTTTATAGCCATGGCAATACTTTATATAGAAAGCAGTTTTTCTCCCCACCATTATGCTAATTATCACCTTGAAAAGAAATATAAATCTGGTGTGAAACACTCAGACGGCTTACTTTTACTAGAATTATAATCATTCTTATTGAAAAATTGTCAAACTAGGAATACTGACGAAAAGTTTAGTTGGGCTTACATTACATTATAAAATAAAGATAGTGAGAATTATACTTGGTTTTTTGGAAAAAATGGTTTAAACTGACTGTGCGTCATTGTTTGGGAACGCTTTTTAGCTTTAGCAAAGCTTTTAATGACAGATTAAATTAAAGCCTGACTCATTTAGGTCAATGAGATGTTGCTGCGTCTTTGACGGTTGAATATCTTACAGGAAACATTGTTCAATACATAATGGGGTGGGAGGATGTAGGCTCATGCCAGAATCCCTTTTGTAGTAAGTTTGTGAGAAACATCCATCCATCTTATGGCATTTTGATTTTGTATGCAAAATAGGTTCAGACCAATAAATCGGAACAGGTTGCCTGTGAAAGAGCTTAGGCTAATTCCCTAGGGGTCGATTTGTTCGGACTGTTGTGAATCTTAGATGGGCTAGGTTCAGGTCTGGATTTTTGTTGTAGATCCGGCTGTTGCTATTGTTTTTCTTTGGGGTAGCTATACGAGCTCAATGGAGCTTTGGATAGCATAGGACTTGATCCTTCCCCATAGACGAACCCAATACAGAATCTCGCAATTTTTTTTCCTGGAAATTGTTTGATATATATCTGCTTAGGAAAATTTCAAGAATTATGAAAATATTAATAAACATCAGTTTAAGGTAACTCCAAAATCTAAAAAAACCTATTCTGTAAAAATCGCACTTTTGGTTAACGAATTTTTTCATGTCACTCAAGTGTCACTTTATAGCAAAGTTTGACGTTGTTACAACTCTCCTAGCATTTTAAGGGGTTACAGCCCCCCCAAAATCAATTTTCCTGGAAAAAATGATTTAAATAAAAGTGATAATCAAATTATATATGATAATCATTTTAAGTGTGGGAAATTTAAAGTAAATCGTTCGAATCATTTTCCAGAAAATCGCGATAAGCTACAAAAATTTAAAAAGATTCAAAACAATTGCATTCCAGTTGCTAAACTTGGACGAAATCTTAGTATATTTAAACGGAAAATCAAGTTTGAGTTCCCTGCGATTTTTCACTCGTGATTTTCACTTTGTTCAACGATACACAAATAGAACATTATTTTACTTATTTGGGGGGGGGGGGGGTCCTCGAAACATTTTTTCCCCTCGGTAAAAAATCAATTTCGAAAATTTGACAAGATCGCAATACAACCTCTTACAAATAAATAAGAGAATGTAAATAAATAAATAAATAAATAAAATGAAAAGAAAACAAAAGACCAAAGAAAACGTGAACAACATTTAATAATAACTTACCTTGGTGAAGGCTAGTCCTAAACTGTTGGCCGACACTTGCGATTTTAAAGATGTCACTAAGGTAGTTGTACGATCTACTGCTGCGCCCAGTTCGGATATCTGACCACGTGCTTCCGACACCGAAGATTCTAACCATTTCAAACGGGTGGCTGTATTTTTTGTACCGCGACATTTTTCACGTAATATCACTACCTCTTCCCTGTAAAAAAAAAATATAAGAAAAATTTAATCGTACAATTTACTAAAAAAAAAAAAAAACAATTATAAGGGTAAAGCAGGAGAGATGACGGGGGTAGGAGAGAAGACGCAGGCTTTGGTTCTCGTGGCATCACGGAAGTTAGTCCAGGAGTAGAGAGATCAGAAGAGAACGTATTGCAAAATTCTTCAGTTATCTTGTGTGTTCTACGAACATTTATACTCATTAGCTATATCTGGTGAAACCTGAATTTTCATAACGCTTAGTAAATTTTTTATATACTATATTAATTGCAATTGAAATGAAAGATTTCGTGCTGCCGTTAAAGTTGGGCTCGTAGACATAGTGTTTACCAAGTTTCATGTCGATCAACCATGTTATCTTCACAGAGGAGAGGTCTCCTACCTATGGTGCGGCATCTTTCCTATCATAGTAGGACAGACGTCCAAATGTAGTGTATTTGTATTTTGTTTCTGGAATAAATGAGAATGTCTTTATTTTGAAAAATAACATTTTTTTTGTAGATAATAGTAGTTGACATATGTTTCATAAGCATTACCTCTTTAATATATCTCCTATATTTTGATACAGGGCATAACTTTGAAATGTGCGTCATCTCTCCTAGCTTTACCTTATATTAAAATAGTCATTTCAAACGTTTCAGTGAGCGCTAGCAACTAACTGTTTAAACTTCGAGACTTAAGTGTGCCTGGGATATTATGCTCGTGAGTTAGAAAATATGGGGCTATGATTAAAAATATATTCTTGCATTACTAAATATGACCGAAATATCTAGGAAAAAATGAGGTGAGAAACACTCACACGACTTTCTCTTACTCCTCCCCCTTAGTACAATTTCAAATTTTGCTCATAGAGGTCGTAACAATAAATACACAGAAGGTAGGGGGACAATTGCTAAGCTACCAACAGAGGCAGGCACGGGAGAATGATTACATTGTACACAGCCAATACCAAATGTTTCAGAAGCCTCAGTACCACATAAGTACTATTTTTTCAGAAAAAATTTTAAAAATGATATTTTGGTGTATGTTTAATACACCAAGCTTTCCAAGTTTAAACAAAATCGTTGTGACCGTTTTCGTGAAAATTCACAAAAAAACTCACAAACCTATTCTGTAAATTTGCATTTCCGGTAGACCGATTTTTTTTTCTCATTTGGAGTTCTAACAATGCTTGTAATGTATATTAATATTATATAGATGGTAAAACCATATATCACCCCGATGTGGTACTTTAGATGAAAGCATAACGCTACTGTTCTCCCAGAACCCCCAAACATTAATTTTCCTGAGAAAATGTTTGAAACAAAAGTGGAAGGAATTTATGTGTGAAGATAGTATACAATGTTTAAAGAAGCCATTCTAGAGAAAATCACGAAAAACTGGAAAAAAAATTTAAGTAAAGTCGCACTTCTGGTTGATGGATTTTTGCCCGAAATCTTCGAGTCTGATGCGAAAACATCTTTTTCTTATTCAGGGGAAGAGAAAGTAAAAATATGTTGGGAAAACCTACTACTGGTGGGGGAACCTGTATATTTCATAGGTTGGTATTTTAGGACATCAGGAAGTACTGCGTATGACCATTGTAAAAGCCACATTGTAAAGTTATGCTTAATGACACAAATCCTTCAGAGACCTGGAATATTACACGGCGAAAAAAAATCTTCCGGAAAAAATGTGATAATTCACAAACTTGTAAATCACAATTTTCTTCAATCAATAACTTTTTTCTGGCTGTTTATTCTTTCTACTCTGGAAGTTCTTGCTGCTTGTCCGCTTCTGTTGCCAACAGATTTTTTTGTAGACTTTATTTTATGGTTCATGTCTTTGACCCACAATTCATTAGGCTGAACACAATCTCTTTGAAAATATTCTATTTTATTTTCGGCCGGATGTTCCTGCTCCATAAGATAGAAGTTAACATAGAGATTGACTTTTTTCCCTTCGCACATTCTTTCAACTGGGCCCATTAAATCTACTAAGAAGACGAGATATTTAAAACTCTGATCAATTTTCAGCTTTATCCCTTTACTCAACTCGATCTCCTCTCTTCCGATAGACAGAAGTTCTGTTATTTTCTGGGTTTATCTCAAGTCCCCATTGCTCAAAAACCTCGTTTAGGTTTTTAAGCGTACAACTACTATCCTCTAAATCGTGAGCTATTATGACTTGATCGTCGGCAAACGGGAGGTTATGTATGATAGGGTATATACGGTATCTAATATCTGCTTAATACCAAGAATCTCGATTTGTGAATTAAAAATGTCAGTAATGTGCCTTTCTTTCCACAAACACCTTACAACTTTGCCATTACAATAAACTTCCTTCCGTGAAAATGTAATTTCCAAACAAAAAACTGACACGATCTCCTTCCTCTTCCTCTTTTACTTCTGCATTTTTTTAATTCTTTATCAGCTTCCGGAAAAAAGAAACTTTCGACTATAAAACAATTTCCAACGGAGAAATAAAAACAACGCTAATAATGTGCTCGCAGTAGAAAAACACATTCACTTGACAATTTTTAACTTTATCTTCTGAACCATCTGCTGCTCTCTGCCTGTCAGTTCTGTACTAACACACTCTACTGTATTTTTCTCTACCCTGTTTTGTCTACTTTAGATTAGAATAGAAAATGGGAAAACTTCTCTCTAAATAGGATACTGGAGTAAGAGAGTAAAACTACAACAGTATATAATAAATAACAATCATTGGGTGCGAAAGAAGAATTTCCAGTGGAGAGACATCCCGACTGGGGGCTCCAAAAAAAAACTCGCTGTTTTCTTGTAATTGCTGCTTGGTAGTTTCCCAGTTGCGCGCGCCTCATCTCTATGTTTCTTCCATTCAATATTCGTCCCCCGATTCTATCAGCAAACTACTTGAACACCACGCCTCCCTAACAAGTTTACTGCTTAACTTTTAACGCAATGGACAAGGAGAAGTAGATCATTTAAAATTGGGGATTCGGGAAAAAAAACTTATTTTCACAATAGAAGATATTTTTTCTTGTTAACGAAGAAAGAAAGAAGGAAGAAAAAACAAACAAGAATGGGTTGGAGAAAGAAAACACACACACACAAACAAATAATAAAGCCACAAATATACAACGAACACGGATATACACACCACAAAAAACCCGATAACTTTTCTACTTATCTGAATGGAAAGCAAGTAAGAAAAAGAAGACGGAATAGAACACCTTGTTAATCACCCAATTATAATTAATCTTAATTAAAGGTTCTGTTGACACAATTTTTTCCACTTTTCAGGAGTTTTCTTTTTTTTACTCTTTTTTCATCCTTTGTTTTTATTCTTTTCTTTCAGAGCACCTCAACTATTATCATCTTGTTATAACAAATTTTTTTCGTCTCCTTTGTGATGTATTTTTCTTTTCTTATTTTTAATTTTTTTTATTTTTAATTTTTAATGACTTGATTACATCTTTACTTTTGACGGTATTTATATTTCGTTGTCTTTCATCTTTCATTTTTTTTGTTTTGTTTTGTACTTCTTATAGCTTTTTTTTACTCGGGAAATACATGTTTTGAGGTTCCCTGAGTACGAAAAAAGGTATCTCTAAAACAAAAACTTGCAGGAAGCTTAAATTTGGTATTCCGTTTATGTACAACCACCGCCATTGACACGAAGATTTTAGACAAAAATCTATCAACCGGAAGTGCCCTTTACAGAATGGCTTCTTTTTTTTTTGGTTTCATGATTTTATCGAAAACGGCTCCAAAGATTTTCTCTTTAAACTTTATATACGATCTACATAAATAAATATCTGTCACTTTTAATTAAAATGATTTTCCTGGGAAAATTGATTTTTTTGGAGGGGGGGTTCTAAGCGTTAACGTGAAGCGTAATGCTTTTCTCTAAAATGCCACTTCAGTATAATCATGTTCTTACCACAAGAATTTCAAATTTGAAAAAAATCAGTTAACTAGAAGTATGACTTTATATTGTCCTTCCCCAGCCCCTTCCAGATTTTTTATGGCCAGCTAAGATATAAACGTTTTTGAAATTGTAATTTTAAAAGAAAAAATCTTTTAATTAAATTTTATTAACTGGAGTAAGAGAAAGTGGTGTGAGTGTTTCTCACCAGACTTTTTTTTTTATAATGTTACTGGAAACTCTATTAACATTCATTTTATCATACTTCTTTTCCTCCTGTGAATTTTCACACAAATTATATACATGAATTTGAAGTGAAAGTGGCACCTTCGCTTTTATTTTTATTTTTATTGCTGTAGGAGGAAGTATTACATGATATAATGGGTATGAGGAGGAGAGAATTGGGTTTGAAAGATAAATAAACTGGAAATAATGCTGGACACTGTATAATGAGAAAGTAACACAAACTGCCAGTACTTTACACGAATATAGAAATTGGTAGCGAGAGATTTAGAGTGACTAAAAAGAAGGGTTGTAGTTGGTTGCTGACTTGTAACTGCTGTGTAAACTGTTCTAAAAGACTGTCCCTTGTAGGGATGCGCAGCTGGTATTTAAAGAGAGTCTCCCACTCTAGTCTGGCCTAAGTAGCAAGTGAGACTCTCAATTTTTGTCTCCTGCTCTCTGCATTAGATCCTTCTCTTCGGATCCTATTATAGACGATGTCAAATAGTCGAAATTGAGTTCTTACAGGAAATATATTTACTGAGGTCCCCTGAGTAAGAAACACAATATTTTTAGCAAATGATCTATTTGTGTATGACCAAATACAACAGAACGAAAAAAATGAGGAATTAAGGACACCAGACACGTTTCGAGGTCTCATTTCTTCGAGTCTTCGTTTTTATTCAAGCTTAGATTTGATATTCCGTTTAGAAAACACCACTTCAATCACCACTTCCTTACCATTCCACTTCATTACCGAATACCGTTAACCGGAATTTCAATTTTAATGATTTTTTTTTTTTTTTTACTAAATGTGAAACAACGACTCTCTCTTAGTGTCGCAATTAATACAATGTAACTGACAAATTCTCATTAAACTTGCTTTGTTTCAATCCATACCTTTGACTGGGAAATAAACCGAATTATGCCGTTTTCAAACATTTCTAAAGAAATTCATTTCTCAGGCTTATGAAAGCAGGTAGATCAGTCATGCCAGCTTACCCCACTCAGGTACTTATATGTCTTTTCCAGCAGAGACCGGTATCCATAGTTAAGCCTAAGAACTTTAACAGTTAAACTAAATATTATTCTTATTGCATTTGAGCTAACTCATTCAATGTTAACCACTTTCCAGATACATGAGGCTGAAGTGTGATGTCATCAGCATCGAACAGCGAACTTTCTCTTGGAGCATTCACCAACTTCTTATAGTGCTTATTTCAGCAATAATATACGATTCTATCATCTATATTGTATTAACAGGAAATAAATGTTAAATTTCCAAGATTGAAGAATGGCATGGAATTGTCGCTGGCAATTTTCTCGTAAACCATTTTTTTTCTTTGCGAAAAAATTAATATTGGACGGATTATGGAGTATTCGTATCACTTAAAATATCGTTTTATTATACTATAGTTTTGCATCTCCGTCCTTATAATATTGAAGTCAATAAACTTTAAATTTCAGGTCTAAGTCTGCAAAAAATTTGTCATTATCACCATATAAATTGCAATAACAGAAACTTGTGTAAGGGTTAAAGAACAGATTTGTTTAAATTAAACAGCTGATTGTTTATTTCCCAAAGGCCATCAAAAACTAATGTACTCGTATATTAAACAAATTCATATTGTAATAACTACAAAATTGATTTCTAAAACAAACAATTAAATCTCATTTCACCAATATAAACCCCAATAATAACAATAAATTCATAATGACCCATCCAAAAACCAACTACCACAAATCATACTTTTACTTCTATTATGTATGTATATGTGATTCAGTTTAAATTATTTCATGATAATACTACAATTGGTTGTTATAATAATTATATTAATAATTAGATTATAAATTCAATTCGTGACAGCATTTTCCCCAACGGCAACTGGCATAATTCAATTATATTATCATTAACCTGTGTGTTAAACCTTTATTATTTCATTGGCAGTCACCTGATTAAACGCATAATTTTCTAATTACTCTCAACGCTCATGGGTTTTCACCCTTATTCTATGAAGAAGAAATCGAAATACAAGTATAAATATAGTAATCGATATAAAGAAACATCGATATAAAAAGTATAAAAATTAGAATTCACACGACTTTCGGGTTACAGCAATTAACACAATTTTAAATGCCATATTTTCTTTAACCATGGAACTGTTTACCCTTAACTGGATGGTGGCGAGCCGTACATTGCACAAGTTAGTTTAAGTACTAGGTAGTTAATTACACTGGAAACAGAGATGTAATTGGGAACTATACCCTCCAGAAATAGCAAAATTGTAGAATTTAGAGATAAATCTAAAGCCTAGTTATCCGCAAAATAAAAAAAATATTTCCATAGTGCAGTTACCGTTACAAGTTTAAAGAAAATTTATTGTTGGAGCCATTTTCTCGAGAAAATGCCTTAAAAAAAAAATCTGATATGAAACACGCACATGACTTTCTCATTGCTGTAAATACAATTATATATATATATATATATAAACAAATTTTCTTTAAACTCAAATTTTACGTTTTTGTTTTGACATAAATACAGAGGTGGAGGGGGGGGCAAGTACCAACCTGTACTAATCTTGGCAGGTAGAGAAGTGATGATTATATTATGGCCCAGTAGAGCGCTTTAAAAACACTGAACCAACTACATATGATAACATTTCAAATTAAGGCCAAAAATTCCGCACAACTATCCGAAATAATTTTCTTTTGGTAAATTGTTTCAAATAAAAGTAATGCGTTTTTATCTGTGAAGTTAGGATACCAAGGAAACCGTTGTAGTCGTTTTCGAAAAAATGCATAAACCTAATCTATAATGTCAGTCGCACTTCCGGTAAACCGGAATTTCTTCAAATTTGGTGTCCTATGAAATGCTTCCAATGTATATTAATATTCCAAAAGTGGTAAAACCTTATAACATACTAAAATTACGGTATTTTAGAGGAAAACTTGACGCTACTGTGTTCCTCCAGAACCCACTCAAAAAAAAACAATTTTTCCGGGAAAATACTTCGCGTCTGATGCGATGACATTACCTAAACGGAATACCAACTTTGAGCTTTCTGCGACTTTTCTTTTTTGAGATATTCTGTTGTTTCTGTTTGTAAAAAACACACATACACACACACACACACTCACACAAAGACCATTCGATAAAAACTTTTTTACCTAGGTTTAAGAGAAAGAAAAAATCTGGCCTGATAGACCTACACCACTTTCTCTTGCTATTGTTAAAACATTAATATAAAAAAATATTAATTTTCTTCAATTCTTTAAATTTGACCAAAAAGAGGCACCAATAGTGTACTGAACAAACAACATTTGAACCAAGCGCAATAACATTGAACCATGCCCATTCAAAATATTAATGATGTAACAGTTTTTTTCAGAACTACCTAATATCACTAAGGAGGCGGGGGTGGGGAGTGGGAATCGTTTCTAATAAAAGGGATAGATTCAAATATTTGCATTGGCATACAATGTTTAAAGGAAACCGCTATTGCCGTTTTTGAGAAAATTTCAGATAACTCTAAAGACCTCTTCTGCAATCTTACACTGCTGGTTAACAGATTTTCTTCAAATTTAGAATTCCAGCAATGCTTTTAAGGTATATCAATGGAGCCAAAGGTATGAGGGAGTATTCGTACTCACATAGGGCGAAACTTCCCTATGTTTCACGAGACGGCTATCCCGTCGCGGAACCTCATACTAGCCTATCCATCGCGTCCTCGTCGCTGGCTCTGGTAACATCTGCGCTCCACTTTGGTGGAAGCGTAGGTGGCCAAGATGGATGGCGAACGCAGAGGGTAGCCCTCGGGCTATTTGGGAACCTAGCACTCCCACGTACCTCAGCTACAATTACAGACTAACAAATGCAGTGGTATTCCCTTTAGGAGTGTGAGTAGGTGGAGATTTTCTTTTTCCGCCCTCTGTTTGGGTCGCCATAATTTATGTGCGGCCTGAATCTCTTGCAGTGAATTCTTTTGCTGCGGAGCCTCTGGGGGAATTCATACTGCATCACTTACACCTAAACGCCTTAACATTAAACACGTACACAATTACAGTTTTACACGCCAGTGGCACGTGCTGGTGCCACCCACATGTTTGCCGTGTGTGGATACCTGTGTCGTGGGGAAAGGAAGTCCTGGTGGTTGAGGGCGCAGGTTCACGCTAGAGGCAAGTTACCTCAGCGGGCCTGGCAGTCCAACACACCACTTTGGTTCCGGACTCCGCTAAACAGGCGGCCAGAGCCTAACCCAGCTCTGGTCAATCGGCTAGCGTAAAATACGCATGGGTGAGCTCCTGGGTATTGTGGGCCTTGGCTCACAATCCCTGGGCGCTATATCTCTGGGGTAGCTCTGGCGCTTCTTTATAGCGTCCCAATTTGTGAGGCTCCGTGGAGGGTGGAGAGCTCCGGAGATGAATTTTTAACTTAATTTATGGATTTAAATGAAGTAAAATCGTCAGCCGAGGGCCCCTTAGAGGAGGGGGTCATCGGTGGTGGGGGAAACTCCTCTGTGCATCTAGGGTTGGGCGACCAGGGCTCGGATGCACTTGGGGGGAAACTGGATAGTATTTCCAGGAGTATGGAGAACCTGCTTCTGGAGGAGAGCGCGCCAATAGTCGCTGCGGAGGACTCGTCCACCTGCGGAGATGAATGGCACGTGGTCAAAGGAAAGAAGCGAGGCAATTCTGCGTCGGCCACGGCTGCTGCGAATTCCTCTGCGAAGGAAAAGGAAGCTAAGCCAACTTCTGGTAAGGTGTCTAAGGCAACTGAGCAGAAGAAGAAGCTTAGTGGAAGATACAGGCAAAGGCGTGCGAAGAGGATGAGATCTGCTCAACCTGCATCTGCACCAGCTGAGGATATACCTATTGGGGCTCAAAAAAGATCCAGAACCCCGGGGGACACGCCGCCTGGAATCCAGCCGGCAGGTAAAAAGCCCAAGATAACGGAGGCGGAGAGAAAGCTGTTTCTGGCCATAACCAGCAGCGATCCCTCCGAGCCTCTCTCTGAAGATGACGCTTCTGTCATCAGAAGGGGGATGCTCGCCATCGTTAGGAAAGCCATACAGGAACAGTCATGCAGACTGAAATTTATTCAGTCGGGCATGGTCTCTGAGGGCTGGTTTCTTCTGGCCTGCTTTGATCAGGCCACATTTGACTGGGTGTTGGAGAACGTTAAGCCTGGTTGGGAGGGAAGGCACTTCAAGCTTATGAAGGCG
Source organism: Triatoma infestans (assembly GCA_011037195.1). Taxonomy (NCBI): domain Eukaryota; kingdom Metazoa; phylum Arthropoda; class Insecta; order Hemiptera; family Reduviidae; genus Triatoma; species Triatoma infestans. The sequence continues at coordinate 35,614 of JAAEAF010006623.1, forward strand.
TCTGAGGTCCCTACTATGGCTAGGATCTCTATGTTTATTCCAGAGGGCAAGCATACCAGCGAACAAGTGCTGAAAGGTCTTGCCTTCCAAAATAATTTGGATGTAAGCCGATGGAGGAACGTGTATCGACAACAAGTCGAGAAAGGAGTATCCTTGGCTTACAGGATTGATGATGCTTCTGTCCAGGCGTTGAAGGAAGTTGACTTCCGTCTTTTCTTTGAGATGGGCAGGCTCTTCATCAGGTTGAAGAAGGAAGATGAGGATGCTCCTACCACTTCTTCTGAGGCAATGGAGCAGGATACAGGTAGGGCTGACCAAGATGGCAGCAAATAAGGTAGGTGGTGATTATTATTATCATTATTATTACTATTATTATTATTGTTTTGTTTTTCACCTATCTGTTTCCTACCCGTGTTTTATTAGGATCTAACTCTTCCAATGTTGACTTGTGATTATGGCGGTTGACAGGGTAGAGATGATACAAATTAACTTGCAGCATAGCAAAGATGCAACGGCTAACTTATGCCGCTGTATTGCTAAGTTGCATACATATTTTATTTTAATACAAGAACCTTATGCCTTTAAAGGTTTGGTTCGAGGACTGAGTGTGGTTGATGGCAGACTATTCGTGGCGGATGGCGGGGACATTCCTAGGGCATGTATTTTTGCCAGTCGGGGTGTCGACGCTGTCCTGCTTCGACAGTTCTGCTGTCGGGACTTGGTGGCGGTGAGGGTTGGTCTGGGGGTTGGTGGGCGTCGTCGCGACGTAGTTGTGGCTTCGGCTTACTTCCCCTATGATGGCCCCTCTCCTCCTCCTCAGGAGTTCATGGGTTTGGTTCAGTATTCGGAGACCAATGACATACCTATTATAATAGGGTGTGACGCGAATGCGCATCATGTCGTCTGGGGTAGCAGCGACACCAATGGTAGGGGTCGCGCTCTCATGGATTTCCTGGTGGGCACGCGATTAGAGGTCCTGAATAGGGGTACTGAACCCACTTTTGTTACTAGGATTAGAAGACAGGTTATTGATATTTCCCTTGCTTCTAGGAATTTTAGTGGTCTGATTAAAGATTGGAGGGTGAGTCCTGAGGCTTCTATCTCCGATCACAGGATGATTAGGTTTAGTCTGGGGATTGATCCAATTACCCTGGCTAGTTATAGGAATCCTAGGAGGGCGGATTGGGGTTTATATTCTAGAATTATTGAAGATAAACTGACTATCCAATCAGAAGCCCCTGATGGTATAGAGGAATTGGAAAGGGAGGCTGGTATTCTTCATGAACATATCAGATCCTCATTCGAGGAGTCTTGTCCTCCCAAGGTGGTTAAGGGTAGTAAGAACCCCTGGTGGTCCTCTTCGTTGGAAAAACTAAGGAGACAGGTAAGGGGCTCATACAGGAAGGCTGTCCTTGCTGATTCTTCGGAATCATGGGATAGTTATAACAGTATTAAAAGAGCATATAAATATGCTCTGAGGAGAGCCAAGAGGAATTCCTGGAGATCCTTTTGTGAGGATATAAATTCGTTCCAGGAATCATCTAGATTGGTACGGATTCTTAGTAAGGATAGGGACAGTCAGTTAGGTACCCTACGATACCCTGATGGTTCCTTTACAGGGGGGGAAGGGGAGACACTGCAGCTTTTGCTTGATACTCACTTCCCGGATAATATTGGTTTGAATGCTGCTTCGTCTTTGGTGTGTGGAAGGAGATGGAACCTTGAAGATGTATCCACCTTAGATGGGGTAGTTACACAGGATAGAGTCAGGTGGGCAGTACAAAGTTTCTCACCTTTCAAGTCACCTGGACCGGACGGGATTTATCCTTGTCTGTTGCAAAAGGGTGGGGACGTGCTGACGAAGGTATTGTTAAGATTGTTTAAAGGATGTTTGATGTTTGGTTATGTACCAACATTATGGAGAGAAGTAAGAGTAGTCTTTATTCCCAAGCCGGGAAGAAATGACTACTCTGACCCCAAGGCATTTAGACCCATTAGTCTTATGTCTTTCTTCTTGAAAACTTTGGAAAGGTTGGTGGATAGGTATATTACTGATGGCCCATTAAGGGATCATCCACTCCATCCTAACCAACATGCTTATATTGTGGGTAAGTCGACAGAGACTGCATTGCATTGTCTCGTCGGTAGGATAGATCTGCTTTGGAAATAAAAGAATATGCCCTAGGGTGTTTCTTTGATGTTGAGGGGGCATTTGACAGAGTATCGTTTGATGCTCTCGAAGATGCCTTGGTTCGAAAAGGTATACATCCTGTCTTAATCAATTGGATAGGTGTCTATCTTAGGAGTAGGGTTATACAGGCATCCCTTGGCGGGCGCACCGTGATAGTAAAAGCGGGGAGAGGGTGCCCTCAAGGGGGTTGTCTCTCACCAAAGTTGTGGTGCGTCGTCATGGATGACCTTTTGGTTAGGCTGAACTCATCGGGATTTTATGTGCAAGCATATGCCGATGATGGTGTCATTTTATTGTTAGGGCGCTGTTTGTCCACTATTTCGGACCTAATGCAAAGCGCCCTTAATATGGTATATTGTTGGGCACAGGATAAGGGTCTTTCCATTAATCCTATGAAGACCCAGGCAATTCTATTCACTCATAGAAGGAAGATAGTAGGTTTTACACCTCCTAGGTTGTTAGGTACTTCCATACAGGTTAGCAAATCAGTGAAGTTCCTTGGGGTAGTTCTCGACAGTAAATTGAACTGGTCGGAGCATGTTAAGACACAACATCAAAAGGCGATAATCTCCTTTTGGCAATGTCGAAGAGTTGTTGGTAAGAATTGGGGAATCACTCCCAAGATGATGTTCTGGATTTATTGCAGGGTCATTAAACCTAGATTGGTATATGCGGCTTTGGTGTGGTGGCGTCGCATTGAAACACGATCCGCTAGGCAGCTGTTGGAAGAAGTCCAACGCTTGGCTTGTCTGGCGGTGACTGGAGCGTTTCGGACTACACCGACCGCATCTCCACCGACCGTGGTGGAGACTTTGTTAGGGATTCCACCACTTTTTGTGGAGGTGAAAAACCAGGCAATGAAAGCCTGTATAGAATTAAACAGGCAGGTTTTTGGCAGGGTAAGCGATATGGTCATTCTACCATTTATCGTGAGATGCTTTTAAGGATTCCCATTACAGGCTTTCCTTCTGATAGGAATCTGAAAACCTTTGTCTTTGGTCATTCCTACAGGGTTAGGTTGCCTTCTAGGGAAGATTGGTTAACCCTGGGTCCGTCTGCTGTGATTCCTGAGAATTATCTTCGATGCTACACGGACGGTTCCAGGATGGATGGTAGGTCTGGGGCTGCCGTCTATTTTGAGACGGGAGATCATTTGGTAGCGCCTCTTGGTGAGTGGGCCACCGTTTTCCAGGCTGAGGTTTATGCAATCCTTTGCTGTATTTTGGATGAGAGGGTGCGTAACACTAATTTAAAAGGTGTTTGTATCTGCTCGGATAGCCAGGCTGCGTTGAAGGCGCTTAATTCATGTGTCTTCACTTCCAGATTGGTGTTGGAATGTTCTAGAAGACTGGAAGATCTTTCTTTATTAAAGGATGTGCTTCTGGTCTGGGTTCCAGGTCATATGGGAATTTTTGGGAATGAGGAGGTGGATAGGTTTGCCAAATTAGGTGCCTCTCTCCCTTTCATTGGTCCAGAGCCTGCTGTTTGTGTGTCTTCTGACACATGTTTGTCGGGCTTTCAGACGTGGATGACCTCACAGCACTCATCCTTATGGATGAGTGCAGTGGGTTGTCGGCAGTCTAAAATGCTCATTGGGGGCCCGGACGGAGCTTTGAGTAGTGGGGTCCGATGTCTTTCACGGACCTCCCTCAGGTATCTGGTTGGATTCCTCACTGGGCATTGTGGTTTAAGGAGGCATCTCTATATAATGGGACTTGTGCCTGACCCCTTTTGTAGAGTTTGTGAAACTGAGGAGGAAACACCCATGCATCTGATGACGAACTGTTTGGGTTGTGAGGAGATTAGGTTTAGGAACTTCGGCCGGAATAGGATGTCGGTAGAGGATCTTAAGCTGTGTCCTTTTAAGGTTTTGGTCCGATTTGTTCGGTCTGTTGTGAAACTTAGATGGTTGAATCCTGGGCCTGGATTTGTATTCTAGACCCAGTGGTTGTTATTCTTTAGGGGTAGCTATATGGGCCCTGGGGGGCTTTGGATAGCGTAGGGTTTTGCCCTCCCCTTTCGCGAATAATAATAATAATAAGGTATATCAATATTATACAGGTGGTAGACCTACATAGAAATGGTACTATAGAAGAAAGGGGGTACCCCCCTGATTCCCCCCCTAAAATTTTCCTAACAAAATATTGCCAATAAAATTGATAGGCATTTATATAACACCGTAACTTTGTTTTGTTTATTGGACTTAAAAACTTATACAAAATAAGATTATTGAAATTAAGTGACAAAAAGTCCTGGTAAAACACTATTACACAGTACGAGCTTTCGACCTGGGAGCTAGGTCAATCTCAAGATTCGACAACACAAATATGAAGTTAAAAGAAAAAAAGACAACACAGCTCTCTCTCTCTCTCAACAACCTACAAAAACTGGACACACTTTTGACTTCAGCAAACCTACCATAGTTGAATTGTGAAAAAGAATTCACAAAAAATAAAATTTTTAGAAATGATCCACATCAATAGTTGACAGAACAACTAACAATTTAAAAACAGATATTGCTGATCATAATGCCATATATACATATTTATTGAAATAGTGACACCGCTTGTTTTCCAACAATGCCGAAATATGTAATATCAAACTGTAACGTGCTACGTTGTTTTAATCTAGCTGTGTCATCTTGAGAATGACCTGGCTCCCAGGTCGAAAGCTCGATACTGTATAATAAAGTGTTTATACATATATACCAGGACTTTTTGCCATTTAATTTCAACAATCATATTTTGGTATTTATATATGTAGATAATACAGGAAGTTTACCTAATCATTATATCAGATCAGAAATTGGTTTAAACCAATTAATATAAAAGTATATTGGTTTTTACCAATTTAATAAATGAATGGTGTCTTAATCAAATATATTATCAAGTATAACTTCAATTAATAGACAGCCCAGATTTATGCTCTAACGGATTTAGTAGCATTATATAGAAAGTATGGTAATAAGGTCAACTATAATTATTGATATTGCTAGTTAAAGGCAAAATTAGATATGGTGCGTGGAAAGTGATTCTGGATGCCATCCAGTTCCCAATTTCAACATCAGGAAACAATAAACATAATTAGTTAATTATATAAAGTACCATCATAAATCATTAAATTCCATAGCAATGTTAAATTTGAAATATAATATGTGTGATATTAAATTATAATATGTGTTATATTTCAGGAATATCAATGAGCAAATATTTCAAATTTTATTAGAATGCCATGACCTATATATTCAAACATTTAGAAAATTATGCACTTGGTGTATATCCAACTAGCAGAAAACATTATGAACAATATCGTAAAAAAAATCTGTCTTAGTCTTGTCTGGAAAGTCTGGTAACACAACTTTCTCTTATTCTTCTTAATACAGTATGTGATATGCCATAATTCTATCACCATCTTCAGAAGCGAAGGCACCTTCCGTGCCAACCAGCCAACAACAAACATCCAGTCTACCCACCGTTAATTTTGCCTATCTCTCATTTAGTTTTCTCTCCCCGTCTCTTAATCTCTTAATTAAGTCAAGTCCTTAGAATTATAAGTGTATATATATATTAATTATAGTGCAGTAGTCATAGCATTTAGTTATTAATTATAAACCCCTCTGAAACACCCACTAGTCAGTATTATATAAAATGAAACATTTCTTTAAATTTCAAATTTCGCTCATATGTCCTATAGAGCAAATATAAATATAGAAGTGCCGGGGAGGGTGGGAGGAGCAAGTGCCAACCTACCAACAAAGGCAGGTTGAGAGAGGGCCAATAATGAACATACACATTTGAATTTCAACGTCTCAGTTTCCTCAGAACCAGCTAAAAACAATTTTTTCAGAAAACTGTTTCAAATAAAAGTGATATGTTTCTATCTATACAGCAAACATTCCAAGTTTAAAGAAAATTGTTGTAACCATTTTCAAGAAAATACCAAAAATCTATTTAGTAAAATTTCACGTCCAATAAAGTTTAAAGTATTTCTCACCGATATTCCTGAAATATCACACATATTATATTTAAAATATAATATTGCTTTGGCATTTAATCATTTATGGTAATTTATGTATTTCACTACTTATGTTTATTGTTTCCTGACGATGAAATTGGTAACAGAATCACTTTAATACCCATCCACCTTATCGGGGAATATCAATAACTATAGTTGACCTTATGACCATAATTTCAATCTAATGCTACTAAATCCATTATAGCATAAATCTGGGCTGTCTATTATTTGAAGTAAAGTTAATAATATATTTAATTAAGCGACCATTAGTTTCATTACTTCCACTTCTTCTATATGATTTAAACCAAATTCTGATCTGATGTAATGATTAGGTAAACTTCGTAAATTATCTACAGATATAAATATCAATATTATTGTTGAAATTAAATGACAAAAAGTCCAGGTATATATGTATAAAACACTTTAAAGTTTATTTAAATTTGGAATTCTATCAATACTTCTAATACGTATTAATTATTAGATAGGTGGTAAAACCCATAATATTATACCGTAGTGGTACTTTAGAAGAAAGCATAACGTTGCTGTTTTCCCCCAGAAATCAATTTTCCCGGGAAAATGTTTCAAATAGACGTGATATACGGTGTTGAAAAGATGAACCAGTTAACAGTCTAGTTATTTATTTTATTTTATACAAATAGTATTACCTCATTTACTGACGTTTCAACATTCTACATGTTATCCTCAGAGAAAGTGTTTTTTTATAAACATTTTATATACTGAAATTATTATGAATACATTAGTTAAATATTAGCAAAAACTTATTACTTGACGCAAATTTAACAGAAAACAAAACTACACGTGTCCAAAAATTGTTTATACTAACCTTGAGCGTTAAAAGTTACCTTGAGTGTAAAGTTCTATAAATTTTTAGGAAAAAGGAACTGTTAAGGAATATAATGTGAAAGTGTAACAATTAGTTACTAGTCAGAGCACAATGAAATATTGATTATATTGTTCATATAATCTACGTTATTAATTATAAAAAGATTCCTTTAATTTAATCTGGTTATTTCTTTGATTCATTGAATAAGCGCAAATATTGGTTAAAACTTATATTGTAAAAAATAAAATAAATAACTAGACTGTTAACTGGTTCATCTTTTCAACATCGTCCATCACATCGTAATTAGTACAACAGCCAATAAAATATCAACTATAATTTCAAATAGAAGTGATGAGTATTTATGTATGTGTAAGTAGTATGTAGAAAGTTTAAAGAAAATTGTTAGAGCTGTTTTTACAAAAACTGAAGAAAAAGAAAACAATTCAGTATAAGGTGT